>SJYT01067096.1:704-61935 GCA_006410635.1 Cephalophus harveyi | reverse complement strand
GCCTCTCTTCTTTTCACAGCTATTTGTAAGGCCTCCCCAGACAGCCATTTTGCTTTTTTGCATTTCTTTTCCATGGGGATGGTCTTGATCCCTGTCTCCCGTACAATGTCACGAACCTCATTCCATAGTTCTTCAGGCACTCTATCTATCAGATCTAGGCCCTTAAATCTATTCCTCACTTCCACTGAATAATCATAAGGGATTTGATTTAGGTCATACCTGAATGGTCTAGTGGTTTTCCCTACTTTCTTCAATTTGAGTCTGAATTTGGCAATAAGGAGTTCATGATCTGAGCCACAGTCAGCTCCTGGCCTTGTTTTTGTTGACTGTATAGAGCTTCTCCATCTTTGGCTGCATAGAATATAATCAATCTGATTTCGGTGACCGTAGCTTTGTAGTATAATCTGAAGTCAGGAAGGTTGATTCCTCCAGCTCTATTCTTCTTTCTCAAGACTGCTTTGGCTATTCAGAGTCTTTTGTGTTTCCATACGAACTGTAAATTTTTTTGTTCTATTTCTTTGAAGATGTGATTGGTAATTTGATAGGGATCACACTGAATCTGTAGACTGCATGTAGTAGCTTAGTCATTTTCATTATGGATTCTTCCTACTCAGAAACATGGAATATCTCGCCATCTGTTTATGTCATCATTGATTTCTTTCATCAGTGTCTTATAATTTTCTGTATATTGTCTCCTTAGGTAGGTTTATTCCTAGATATTTTATTCTTTCTGTTGCAATGGTGAATGGGATTCATTTCTTAATTTCTCTTTCTGATTTTTCATTGTTAGTACACAGGAATGCAAGTGACTTCTGTGTATTGATTTTGTATCTTGCAACTTTGCTAAATTCACTGATTAGCTCTAGTAATTTTCTGATAATATCTTTAGAGTTTTCCATGTATAGTATCATGTAATCTGCAAACAGGGAGCACTCCACTTTTCTGATCTGGATTCCTTTTATTTCTTCTGTGATTGCTGTAGTCTAGACTTCCAAAACTATGTTGAATAATAGAGGTGAGAGTGGACACCCTTGTCTTGTTCCTGATCTTAGAAGAGATGTTTTCAGTTTTTCACCATTGAAAATAATGTTTGCTGTGGGCTTATCATATATGGCCTTTACTATATTGAGGTTGGTTCCTTCTATGCCCATTTTTTGAAGAATTTTAATCATAAATGGGTGCTGAATTTTGTCTGTTTATCTATTGAGATTATCATATGGTTTTTATCTTTCAACTTGTTAATATGGTATATCACATTGATTCATTTGTGTATATTGAAGAATCCTTGCATCCCTGGAATAAACTCAACTTGATCATGGTGTATGAGCTTTTTAATGTGTTGGTGAATTCTGTTTGTTAAAACTTTGTTGAGGATTTTTGCATCTATGTTCATCAGTGATAATGGCCTGCAGTTTTCTTTTCTTGTGTTGTCTTTGTCTTGTTTTGGAATCAGGGTGATGGTGGCCTCGTAGAATGAGTTTGGAAGTGTTCCTTCCTCTGCAATTTTTTGAAAGAGTTTTAGAAGGATAGGTATTAGCTCTTCTGTAAATATTTGATACAATTCACCTGTGAAGCCATCTTGTCCTGGGCTTTTGTTTTCTGGGAGATTTTTTTAATCACAGTTTCGATATCAGTGCTTGTAATTGGGTTCTTCATAATTTCTATTTCTTCCTGGTTCAGTCTTGGAAGATTGAACTTTCTAAGAATCTGTCCATTTCTTCCAGGTTATGCATTTTATTTCCATACAGTTGCTCATAATAGTCTCATAATCCTTTGTATTTCTGCATTGTCTGTTGTAACCTCTCCTTTTTCATTTCTAATTTTGTTGATTTGAGTCTTCTTTTTTCCTTGATGAGTTTGGTGAAAGGTTAATTTTGTTTATCTTTTCAAAGAACCAGCTTTTAGTTTTATTAATCTTTACTATTCTTTCATTTCTTTTTCATTTATTTTTGTTCTGACTTTTGTGATTTCTTTCCTTCTGTTAATTTTTTTTTTGGGGGAGGGGGGTCTGTTCTTCTTTTCCCAGTTGTTTTAGGTGTAAAGTTAGGGTGCCTATTCGATGTTTTTCTTGTTTCTTGAGGTAGGACTGTATTGCTATAAACTTCCCTCTTAGAACTGCTTTTGCTGCATCCCACTGGTTTTGAGTTGTCATGTTTTCATTTCGTTTTTTCTTGATTTCCCTTTTGATTTCTTCAGTAACCTGTTCCTTATTTAGAAATGTATTGTTTACTCTCCACGTGTTTTCTACAGTTTTTTTCTTGTAATTGATATCTAGTCTCATAGTGTTGTCATCAGAAGAGATGTTTGATATGATTTCAACTTTCTTAAATTTACTGAGGTTTGATTTGTGATCCAAGATGTGGTCTATCCTGGAGAATGTGCCATCTGCACTTGAGAAGACGGTGTATTCTTCTGCATTTGGATGGAATGTCCTGAAGATATCAGTGAAATTCATCTCGTCTAATGTATCATTTAGGATTTGTGTTTTCGTATTAATTTTCTGTTTTGATGATCTGTCCGCTGGTGTAAATGGGGTATTAAAGTCTCCTGCTATTATTGTGTTCAGTTCAGTTCAGTTCAGTTGCTCAGTCGTGTCCGACTCTTTGCGACCCCATGAATCGCAGCACGCCAGGCCTCCCTGTTCATCACCATCTCTCGGAGTTCACCCAGACTCACATCCATCGAGTCAGTGATGCCATCCAGCCATCTCATCCTCGGTCGTCCCCTTCTCCTCCTGCCCCCAATCCCTCCCAGCATCAGAGTCTTTCCAATGAGTCAACTCTTCACATGAGGTGGCCAAAGTACTGGAGTTTCAATTTTAGCATCATTCCTTCCAAAGAAATCCCAGGGTTGATCTCCTTCAGAATGGACTGGTTGCATCTCCTTGCAGTCCAAGGGACTCTCAAGAGTCTTCTCCAACACCACAGTTCAAAAGCATCAATTCTTTGGCGCTCAGCCTTCTTCACAGTCCAACTCTCACATCCATACATGACCACAGGAAAAACCATAGCCTTGACTAAACGGACCTTAGTCGGCAAAGTAATGTTTCTGCTTTTGAAAATACTATCTAGGTTGGACATAACTTTTCTTCCAAGGAGTAAGGTTACTGTAAACTTTTCCTTTTATATTTGTTAGTGTTTGTCGTATGTATTGAGGTGCTCCTATGTTGAGTGCATAGGTATTTACAATTGTTATGTCTCCCTCTTGGACTGTTCCCTCATTATGTAGTGTCCTTCCTCATCTCTTGAAACCTTCTTTCTTTTTAAGGTCTATTGTGTCTGTTATGAGGATTGCTACTCCAGCTTTCTTTGGATTTCCATTCACATGGAATATATTTTTCCATCCTTTCACTTTCAGTCTATATGTGTCTTTAGATCTGAAGTGAGTTTCTTGTAGACAGCATATATATGGGTCTTATTTTTGTATCCATTCATCCAGTCTGTGTCTTTTGGTTGGAGCATTGAATCCATTTACATTTAAAGTAATTATTGATATATATGTTCCTATTGGCATTTCCTTAATTGTTTGGGGTTTGTTTTTGTAGATCTTTATCTTTTCTTGTATTCCCTGACTATATAAGTCCCTTTAACATTTGCTGTAAAGCTGGTTTGGTGGTACCGACTTCTCAACTTTTGCTTGTCTGTGAAGCTTTTGATTTCTCCATCAATTCTGAATGAGATCCTTGCTGGGTAGAGTAATTTTGGTTGTAGAGTTTTCCCTTTCAGTGCTTTAAATATATCCTGCCATTCCCTTCTGGCCTGCAGGGTTTCTATTGAAAGATCAGCTGTTAAACATATGGGGTTTCCCTTGTATGTTACTTGTTGCTGCTCCCTTGCTGCTTTTAATAGTCTTTGTGTTTAATCTTTGTTAGTTTGATTAGTATGTGTCTTGGCGTGTTTCTCCTTGAGTTTATCCTGTATGGGACTCTTTGCATCTCTTGGATTTGATTGGACTATTTCCTTTTTCATGTTGGGCAAGTTTTCAACTATAATCTCTTCAAAAATTTTCTCATACCCTTTCTTTTTCTCCTCTTCTTCTGGGACCCCTATAATTTGAATGTTGGTGCATTTAATATTGTCCCAGAGATCTCTGAGACTATTCCCAGTTCTTTTCATTCTTTTTACTTTATTCTGTTCTTCAGCAGTTATTTTCACCATTTTATCTTCCAGCTCACTCATACATTCTTCTATTTCAGATATCCTCTTGATTCCTTCTAGAATATTTTTAATTTCAATAATTGTGTTGTTTGTATGTTTATTCTTTAATTTTTTTAGGTCTTTGTTAATTGATTCTTGCATTTTCTCCATTTTCAAGATTTTGGATCATTTTTACTATCATTATTTTGAATTCTTTCTCAGGTGGTTTGCTTATTTCCTCTTCATTTATGTGGACTTGTGTGTTTCTAGTTTGTTCCTTCATTTGTGCAGTATTTCTCTACCTTTTCATTATTTTTTTTAACTTATTGTGTTTGAGGTCTCTTTTTTCCAGATTTAAAGGTTAAATTCTTTCTTTCTTTTGGTTTCTACCCTTGTAAGTTTGGTGCAGTGGTTTGATAAGCTTCATGTAGGGTGTAACTTGTGCTTGTGTTCTGGTGGAAGGAGGTGACTTTTTTTTTCCCCCTCTGACGGGCAGGGCTGAGTGAGGTGTTACTCTTGTCTGCTAATGATTGGGTTTGTGTTTTTGTCTTGTTTGTTGTTTGGGTGAGGTGTCCTGCACAGGGTGCTACTGATAGTTGGGTGATGCCGGATTTTGTATACAAGTGGTTGCCTTTGTAGAAGTTCTCACTATTTAATATTCCCTAGGGTGAGGAGTTCTCTGGTAGTCTAGGGTCTTGGAGTCAGCACTCCCACTCCAAAGGCTCAGGGCTTGATCTCTGGCCAGGAACAGAGATTCCACAAGTGGTCTGTTATGGCATTAAATGGGATTAAAATAAATACCCAAAAACGAGACGCCAAAGACAACCCCAGACAAATGGCAATTACAAAATCAGGCAAATAATAATTAAAATAATGGACTATACACACATACATGTACACCCATAAGCAAAATCAAAACAGTCCAACAAAAATAAAGTACAATAGATTGACCCAGTGAACAAAGGAAACCAAAAATGTTACCCAGCAGTTAAGAACAAAACTAACTAAAGCACAAACTGGAAAACAAAACTAAAGCAAGGTGCCAAGTGGGGAGTAAAGCAATGGAAGCAAAACTAACAAATATGGTGAGAAAAAGAGAGAGAGAAGAGAAATGCAAAGTTAAACAGAAGCAGATAAAGAATATTTATATATATTAAAGATTAACAGCAAGGGATAAAGAACAGTAGGAAAAACAAAGGAATAAATGTAGAAAAAATAATAAGTTTAAAAATTTTAAATAAAAAAAGAGAGAGAGAAAAGGAAAACTCTACAGAACTGCAAAAGGCCAACACAGAGACAGAAGTCTATAACAGAAATAAAAAGTGTAATTGAAAAAAAAATCTCAAAAGCTTAAATAGATTTCACAGTGCTAATAAAATCAACAACTACAACATGAGGGGCGGGGGGGAATAAATCCAAAGAAACTACAGAACAAGTCAAAATATAAGAATAATAAATGTTTTTCTTGAGCCTCTGCTGTCAGCGTCCTTTCCCTCACTGGGAGTCACAGTCCACCTCACCTCTCTAGGACGCCCTCCAACACTGTGCTGATCTCTGGACCTGCTGTGAGGGCAGCTCAGACTATAATCTGGTCCTACTCCTGTGTGTTCTTGCCTCCAATGTCCACAGCTGTTAGAACTAGTGCATTTTCTTTTGTGGGAGAGCTCAATGTCTTCATATATTCCATAGGCAACAGGGTCTGAGTAGTTGATCATGTGGATTTAATCTGCAGCTTGTACAGCTGGTGGTAAGGTTTTGGGTCCCCTTCCTTAGCCACACTGCCCCTGGGTTTCAATTGTGGTTTTATCTCCACCTCTGCATGTGGGTAGTCCACTGGGGTTTGCCCCTGATGCTGCCTTGAAGAACTAAGGTCTGCTCCAGTGAGTGCCAGGTATTGAGGTGGTGCAGCTGCTTGGGTTGCAGGGACCCTGGTGGCGCCAAGTGTGCAGGGACGCGGACTGCCTCAGCCACAGGAGTTAAAGGAGCATCTGAGGGACTTAAAGGGGCACGCTGGGTGGAGTTCTACTCTACTCTTCCCCCCATCAGGCAGTTGATGGGCCAGCCTCTCTATTGTTCAGCTGCCGGTGCTGACATGCAGAGAGAAATTGGCTATGGTGATGGCTCCACCCCCCATGCATGACTCAGCAGTATCCCTGCTTCCATGGCTGCCTGCCTTTCCTCTATAGGCACTTCCTCCCTCACGTCCTCTCAGTCTGTCTCCAAGCAGTCAACAGCAGCCTTCACCCTGGGATTGTTCCACAATCTCTATGCTCCAGCTCCCACCTGCTGCACCTTCTAGGGGACCTGCATCCCTGTCCAGAGTACATATGTCTGTAGCAAGGACTGTCTGATTCTCGTTTCATTTAGGCTGTCACAGATCAGCTGCTTTATGTTTCTTAGCCTCAAATGTTTCTCCTGTGACCCAGACAATTGCCCCGATGTGGGGATCAACCCCTGCTTCAGTTCCCCCACCCACCGAGGGTAGGTCCAGTCCTACTAACACTCCCTGTTTTTCCCCCTAGTTCCTTCATCCTACTGAGTTTTGAGTGGTTCATATATTCTCTTCCAGTGGTCAGGTACTCCTGCCTGTTCTCAGAAGGTGTACTGCAAGCCCTTCTGTGTCTGAAGGTGTATTCTTGATGTATCCGTGGAGAGAGATGTACTCCACGTCCACCTACTCCTCTGCCATCTTGTTCTCTCTAGAAAACTTCTGCTTTTTAATACACTCTCTAGGTTGGTCACAGCTTTTCTTCCAAAGAGCAAGCGTTTTTTAATTTCATGGTTGCAGTTACCATCCACAGTGATTTTGGAGCCCAAGAAAATAAACCCTGTCATTGCTTCTACATTTTCCCCTTCTATTTGTCATGAAATGACTGGACTGGATGCCATGATCTTAATTTTTTGAATGTTGAGTTTCAAGTTAGCTTTTTCACTGTCCTCTTTCACCTTCAAGAGGCTCTTTACTTCCTCTTCACTTTCTGCCTTTAGAGTGGTGGTGGTGGTTGTTCAGTCACTAAGTTGTGTCCAACTCTTTGTGACCCCCATGGACTGCAGCCAGGTTTTTTTGTTTTTTATCATCTCCTGGAGTTTGTTCAGATCCATGTCCACTGAGTTGGTGATGCTATCTAACTATCTCATCTTTTGCTGCCCTCTTTTCCTTTTGCCTTCAATCTTTCCCAGCATCAGGGTCTTTTCCAATGAGCTGGCTCTTCACATTAGGTGGCCAAAGTATTGGAGCATCAGTCCTTCCAATGAATAGTCAGGGTTGATTTCCTTTAGGATTAGAATGGTATCATGTGTTTATCTAAGGTTGTTGGTATTTCTCCCAGCAATCTTGATCCAGCTTACAATTTATCCAGCTCAGCATTTTACATGATATACTCTGTTCAGTTCAGTTCAGTCGCTCAGTCATGTCCGACTCTTTGCGACCCCATGAATCACAGCACACCAGGCCTCCCTGTCCATCACCAACTCCCAGAGTTCACTCAGACTCACATCCATCGAGTCAGTGATGCCATCCAGCCATCTCATCCTCGGTCGTCCCCTTCTCCTCTGCCCCCAATCCCTCCCAGCATCAGAGTCTTTTCCAAAGAGTCAACTCTTCACATGAGGTGGCCAAAGTACTGGAATTTCAGCTTCAGCATCATTCCCTCCAAAGAAATCATAAGCAGGGTGACAATATTTAGCCTTGAGGTACTCTTTTCCCAATTTTGAACCAGTCTGTTGTTCCATATCTGGTTCCAACTGTTGCTTCTTGACTCATATACAGGATTCTCAGGAGACAGGTTAGGTGGTCCGGTACTCCCATCTCTTTAAGAATTTTCCACAGTGTGTTGTGATCTACAGTCGAAAGACTAGTGTAGTCAATGAAGCAGCTGTTTTTCTAGAATTCCTTGCTTTCTCTATCATCTAACAGATGTTGGCAATTTGATCTCTGGTTCCTCTGCCTTTTCTAAATCTAGTTTGTACATCTGGAAGTTCTCAGTGCATGTACTGCTGAAGCCTAGCTTGAAATATTTTGAGCATAATCTTACCAGCATGTGAAATGAGTGCAACTGTGCAGTAGTTTGAACATTCTTTGGCATTGCCCTTCTTTGGGACTGGAATGAAAACTGACCTTTTAGAATAGGCAAATCCAAATCACCAAATGCTGGTAAGAATGTGGAACAGGAGCCCTCACTCATTGCTAATGGGAATGCAAAAATGGTGCAGCAAGTTTGGAAGACAGTTTGGCCATTTCTTACAAAACTAAACATACTCTTACCATATGATCCAGCAATTGCACTGTTTGATATTTGCCCAAAAGATCTTAAAATTTATGTTTATACAGAAATCTCCACACAGGTATTTATAACAAATGTATTCCTAATTGCCAAAACTTGCAAGCAACTAAGTTATTCTTCAACAGGTGAATGGATAAGCTGCGGTATATCCAGATAACAATATTATTGATCACTAGAAAAAAGTGAGATCTCAAGTCATGAAAAGATATAGAGGAATGTTAAATGCATATTGCTAAGTAAAAGAAACCAATCTGAAAAGCCTACATATTGTATGTATGTATTATATGATATTCTGAAAAAGGCAAAACTATGGAAACAGTAAAAGATGAGTGGCTGCATTAATGAAATCCATAAGACAAACACATAAAAGACCTAAGCAGGCACTTAATATGACATAATTAATGTCCCTTAAATACAGGCTGAAAACATGAAAACATATTCAAATACTCAAATTCATTTAAAGTCAGGAAAATGCAGATTGAAACCATGAGTCTTCAATTCATACCCATAAGACTGCTAAATTAAAAAGCAGCAGAAAGGAGTACGTCAAGGCTGTATATTGTCACCCTGCTTATTTAACTTCTATGGAGAGTACATCATGAGAAACGCAGGGCTGGAGGAAGCACCAAGCTGGAATCAAGATTGCCGGGAGAAATATCAATAACCTCAGATATGCAAATGACACCACCCTTATGGCAGAAAGTGAAGAAGAACTAAAGAGCCTCCTGATGAAAGTGAAAGAGGAGAATGAAAAAGTTGGCTTAAAGCTCAACATTCAGAAAACTAAGATCATGGCATCTGGTCCCATCACTTCTTGGCAAACAGATGGGGAAACAGTGGAAATAGTGGCTGACTTTATTTTTTGGGGCTCCAAAATCACTGCAGATGGTGATTGCAGCCATGAAATTAAAAGACGCTTACTCCTTGGAAGGAAAGTTACAACCAACCTAGACAGCATATTCAAAAGCAGAGACATTACTTTGCCGACTAAGGTCAGTCTAGTTAAGGCTATGGTTTTTCCAGTAGTCATGTATGGTTATGAGCGTTGGACTATAAAGAAAGCTGAGCGCAGAAGAATTGATGCTTTTGAATTGTGGTGTTGGAGAAGACTCTTGAGCGTTCCTTGGACGGCAAGGAGATCCAACCAGTCCATCCTAAAGAAGGTCAGTCCTGGGTGTTCACTGGAAGGACTGATGCTGAAGCTGCAACTCCAATATTTTGGCCACCTGATGCAAAGATTGGACTCATTTGAAAAGACCCTGATGCTGGGAAAGATTGAGGGCAGGAGAAGGGGACGACAGAGGATGAGATGGTTAGATGGCATCACCAACTCAATGGACATGAGCTTGGGTAAACTCGGGGAGTTGGCGATGGGCAGTGAGGCCTGGCGTGCTGCAGTTCATGGGGTCACAAAGAGTCGCACACGACTGAGCGACTGAACTAAACTGAACTGAAATCTGATTCTATCAGCTCACCCTAAGATGATCAGTTGAAGGTAAACTACTACAAAACTATAGTAAGATCAATGTGTACAACTGAAACTGGCCTCAGAACCCAACCTCCGTACTTGTCTGCCTCCTGCTTTCCGTCTCCCTTCTCCAGCTTACCCACTTCACTTTAGATGCTCTTCCTTCTGGAAGCCTTCCTGGCCCTGGAAATCTGAGCTAGCAGCGTTCTCCCGTGGTTCCAGCAGCTCCCTCCTTACCACAACAGTCTTACAGTACCGTCTAAGCGTGTAGATCTGGCTCAGGAAGGTCTCATCGGTTAGCGAATCCCCAGACCCTGGCTGAGGGCGAGATACTCCGCGTCCGGTAACTAGAGCAAGGGGCAGGCCCGGCTCATCCGGGTTATCTCGGCAGCCTCCCCGGCCTCACGTATGGCTGCTAGCCTGCTTCACGTGCAGTCCTTCCCCGCCGCCCCGCGCGCGCCTCGCCACCGCCTTCCACTCCCCTCTCTCCCACCTCGCAAACCACGTACCTCGGCCGCAGGCCCACGAGCTCGCGGCCAGGCGGCAGCCGGCGAGAAATGCCTGCCGCCATCTTGCCCGCCGGGAGATCAGACATGGCGCCGCGGCTGCCGAGCGCAGCGCTGCTGTTCCTGGCGAGCGCTCTCCTGTGCTCGGAACACTACTCGCGCTTCTCTGAAAGGAGCAGGCGCGGCTCCTGGCGGGAACCGGCCGGCAGTCTGGGGTGGCCTGAGGCCCTGAGGAGGAGGCCCAGAGTACAGACGGCGCGCGAGGCCCGGGCGCAGGAAGAGCTGGACGCCAAGGGCAGTATCTGTTCTCTTCTTTAGTCAGTCGCCCTTTCTTTCTTTTGTCCCACTTTAAGTGGTGTTTGAATTTGGGGCCCTCCTTTTCTGTTTTTACCAACTGCCTTTACCTAAAAATTTACAGACCCTAGCAGTTCTATTTTAATGATGGCTGTAATAGTAGTCCTTACGGTAGAAATGCCATACACTTGTTTGTCTATATATATGCACCTTAGAATATTCTGGGGTGTGTCATTCCTATTTTACAGATTAATAGTTTATTGAAATTCAAAGCTGCAAGGGCTGTTACGTGACTTTTTCATGCTACTGCTGCTGCTACTGCTAAGTCACTTCAGTCGTGTCCGACTCTGTGTGACCCCAGAGACGGCAGCCCACCAGGCTCCCCCGTCCCTAGGATTCTCCAGGCAAGAACACTGGAGTGGGTTGCCATTTCCTTCTCCAATGCATGAAAGTGAAAGTGAAGTTGCTCAGTCGTGTCCGACTCTTGGCGACCCCATGGACTGCAGCCTGCCAGGCTCCTCCATCCATGGGATTTTCCAGGCAAGAGTACTGGAGTGGGGTGCCATTGCCTTCTCCGTCTAACTGGAGGGTTTTCCAATTCTCCAAGTCCATTCATAAAGGACCCCTTTTTAGGTTATGGCCTATAAAGTTCAGAGATGCTGGGTGACTGCCCACAGGGTTAATGAGGAAGGAGGATCAGGGTTCATCCCTATCTCTGGAGACCAAAGATGCTCCCCCGACTGTCGGTTCCACTGTCAGTCAAGCATCTTGGGAAAGTGAGCCATCGGCTCAGTAAGTCCCTCAGAGTAATTCTTTAGTCTGTGTCCAGATACACATGGGCACACAAGCTGCACAACTCAAGTCAATGCAGCAAAATGTGGGAGCAATGTCACAGCTGTCAACTGTGCTTCTGTTTGGTCTCCTATTCCCAAGGCTAACTTTTCAGTAGAGAGGGGTACAAGGCTTGTTTGCCATGATCCAATTCCTAATTCTTTCTAACATACTTATCTTTACTTATTTGCCTATGCCTGCTCTTAGTTGCAGCACACAGGATCTTCAATATTTGTTGACGTGTGGATCTTTAGTTGCAGCATGTGAACTCTTGGTTTCAGGATGTGGGATCTAGCTCCCTGACCAGGGATCGAACCTGGGTCCCCACATTGGGAGCTTGGAGTCTTAGCCACTGAACCACCAGGAAAGTTCCCATGCTACAGTTCAGAAAAATTAACCCCACAAGTTAAACAGCAAGTATTAGAAACTAGCTTTTGGTTCACCAGTCCCAGGAGCTCTCAGTTGCCATTTCAGATAGGGAAAAATGTGTTATCTGACCAGAGAAACTTACCTATTATACTTTTCAGAAGTAAAGTTTTAAAATTTATGAATTGAGCTTATTTGACGTCTATTTGTAAGCAATTTGACATGATTAACTGGCTAAGATTTTTTTGTCAAAATATGGACATAGCTTAGGTATCCAGCTTGCTCTATCAATTTTTTTTAATAGGAATTTAAAAATTATGTTAATGTATTAAGATTAGAAACTAATACATATAATATGTTCAGTTCAAATAATATATCATTTTTATTTTTAGATTGTGGAATAGCACCACTTATGCGTATGTTCAAGGGGTCTCGGATTGTAGGGGGCAGAGAGTCTCAAACTGGCGCATGGCCATGGCTAGTTAGCCTACAGCTTCATTCTGGCAGATCTGGTGCTCATGTGTGTGCGGGAAGCTTAGTGAAAAATAGATGGGTCCTCACGGCTGCCCACTGCACTAAGGACGCTAGGTATGTATTCAGAACATTCCTACTTTATTCTTTTAGGGGATATTTTGAAGCTCTCCTCACCTATTAAGTCCTGACATTGCACCTTTACTGGTCTGTTCCTTTGACAGGGTGGGGAGACTAGCACATTTGGAGAGGGGCAGCCTGTATCCTAGTCCTCCTCTGACACTTTGTGGTGCAGTGGTTTTAAGTAAGGTTTCCGAACCTACTAGATGTACCAACTTGATCAAATAATATAGCTGTGTTATACTGTCACAGAATCTTAGAGTTCATAGAGGTATTTTAAGGGTTTAGTTCAATTCTCTGTCCTATATTTGAATCCTTCTTAGAGTACTGAAATAAAGGGTTCTCTAGTCTGAAATAATTATTCTTTAATGCATTGAGCCAGGCATTTTTTCATACACAATTTCCACTACTCCCCACAACCAGTCTTTGCTAGAGGAAGACCCTGCCTGGGAAGCAACAAAATCAGGGATCAAATCCAGGTGTGTCAGAATGAAAATCCACACACATAACCATAACTATACCGTTTGGCTTTCTACTTAAAATACCTTTTGTGATGATGAACCTTGGAAAGAACCTCATTTAAATTTTGTACAGCTTTTTTTCTTAGAAAGCCTTTCCTTATGCTGAATAAGTGTCTTGACTTTTATTCTGCCTGTTGAAGCCATATGTATTAAATTTCATTCCTCTTCCAAGCATTTGAAGATAGTATTAATTTTCCACCTAACAGTTCCCAAGGCTAAATCTTATTGATATTTTTACCTTTTTACTCAACAAAAATTTACTCAATATATGTTATATACTAGGAATTGGGCAAGATGCTGAGGAAGTCAACATTACTGAGATATATTTTTTAGGAGTTCCTCCTGTTTCAGAAAAGACTGCCACTTCTATTCCTGTTTCCCTTCATTTTCTACATCTTGCACCATCAGCTGTCCCTTATTCCTTCTTAAAACAACTATTTATCAAAGACCTGCTCTGAGATTAGGTACTGTTTAAGGATGTTACATATAATTCTGTATTTAAATAAAGTCGGACACGACTGAGCGACTGAACCCTCCCAGTAGCCCTCTGAAATTGCTGTTACCTCCATTTCACACTTGAGGAATCCAGAGATCAGAGCGATTTGGTAACTTGCCCAAGATCACACTGCTGTGAAGTGGCAATCTATTGATTTAAACCTATTCTCAAATCTATGCTGTTTCATTATATCTCACTGTCTCTTTAGTATTTTTCAATAGTTTCCTCATTTCTTCCCTACAGCTTTCAAACATGTGTAGCTCAACTCATCATTATTTAACAAGCAAACGAACCCTACCTGTTCTTGTTCTTCCTTTCACTACTAGATTCCTTGAAAAAAAGGCTCCTTTTGTTTCACCTGCATTGACTCATAAAATCCCAGTTGCTATCTGATTTCTGTGGCTAGAACACACTATTAAAGACCCACCTCCATGTCAAATCCAATGAGCTCCACTCAATCCTCATCCTATTTTATCTCTATAACATTTGGCAAAGTTGATTACTGTTCTCTTTCTTTCTGGCTGCGCCATGTGCCTTGTAGGATCTTAATTCCCTGACCAGGGATCCAACTCACACCCTAGGCATTGGAAGTGTGGGGTTTAACCACTGGACCACCAGGGAAGTCCTTGTCATCTTTTAAATGACAATATTTTCAAGAGTTGTGTTATGCCCAAGTTGCAAAATCTCCCAATGACCACCAGGGAGCCGGCATCCGATGCAAAAGCAAGAGAGGTTTTATTACCAAGCTCGAGCTGGGGCTCCCACCATTACCGACGCAGCGGCTAAGGAGAGGAGCCACGAACTCTGGGTTTCATTGCTTACATAGGGTATTCTTGCGTGAAAAATGTTACCTTCTGTGGAAGGGTTAGGTGTTGGGTTCTGATTGGTTCCCATTTCCCAGGCTTAATTCAAATTTCCTGGGCAGGTCATAAGTCCTGAACATAAAGTCAGGAGATCCTGATCTGGGATCTGATTGGTTTGCAGGTGGTGGGGTGAGGTCAGGGGATTTCCAAAGACTCTTTTCTCAGAACTCTAAAATGGAGTCTTTTTTTAACAAAATGGGGTGGCTTAGGTTCTTCATTTCCCCTTTAAGGTCCCAAGACAGACCCAATCATGGGTCCAGCTCTATATTTTCTTCCGCTAAGGGGGCCGCTGGCAGAGCTGTATATTGGGGCCTGAGCACCATAAGCTGCACCGTGTTGATGTGGCTCTTAATGAAGGTCATTAACTTGTTCAATAAACATGGCCCGAAGGTGAGTACTTTTGTTGTCTTCGCAGTTTTAGCTTGAGCGGGTTAGTTTTGTCTAATTCGGCCTTCCACTGGGGGAGGAACTCTTCTCGTAGGGCGAACAGGTCCGCAGGCCGTGTGTGGGTGTAGTGGACCCAAGCAGAGATGCCGTCAACTTTGAGAGTAGTTGGTGTTGTCAAGATGACAAGGAAGGGTCCCTTCCACCTAGGCTCTAGGGTCTCTTGGCAATGATGGCACACGTACACCCAGTCTCCTGGCCGGTAGCGGTGAGGTTCAGGTGGAGGGCCTGATTCATATAGCACTTTGAGCCTCTTCCACGTGTCCCTGTGGGAGTATTATAAGGACCGGAGACAAAAAAGCAACTTCTGGTCATCTATTTCTTTTAACACTTCTGCCTTTAGGTTAGGGATTACTGGGGGAGGTATCCCATACATGATTTCAAAGGGGGTGAGTCCCAGTTGGTAGGGTGAGTTCCGCACCCGGTATAAGGCAAAGGGGAGGAGAGCCACCCAATCCCTACCAGTCTCAGCAACTAGTTTTGTTAATGTCTCTTTAAGCATCCTATTCATACTTTCTACTTGTCCTGAGCTCTGGGGCCTATAGGCACAGTGCAGCTTCCATCTAGCCCCCAAAGCCCGGTCTACCCCCTGGCTTACCTGAGACACGAAGGCTGGCCCATTATCTCACCCCACCTGTACCGGAAACCCGAAGCGTGGCAAGATGTCATCAATCAGCTTTTTGGCCACCACCTGAGCTGTTTCTCTCTTGGTGGGGAAAGCTTCTACCCACCCTGAGAAGGTATCTATGAACACCAACAGGTATTTGTATCCATATTTACCCGGTTTTACCTCAGTGAGGTCCACCTCCCAGTACGCTCCTGGTCTTGTCCCCTGTTCTCTAATTCCTTGGTTGGCTGGATGAGGGACAGCGTTTGTGAGCTGGCATGCTTTGCAGTTTGATACGATGTCTTCTATTATCGTCCTGACATTTTTCATGGTAATTTTGGCATGTCTAATTAGGTCTTGCATTTTTCGAGTTCCTAGGTGAGTGGCGCGATGCATTTTTAGAAGTACTTTCCTAGCTCTTCTGGGAGGATTAGAGAGCTGTCTGCTGCTCTCCACCACCCGGCCAGCTGTTGGGCCATAGGCAGGCTTTTTATCCAGTCTACATCTCTTGGTGACTAATTGGGCAAGTCTGGCAGAACAGGGCTCCCAGGGTCAGGCAGCTGAAGAGTGGCCTCTATCACGGTATTCTGGGCCGCATCTCTGGCTGCTCTGGCTGCTAAGTTGTTTCCCCTTGAGATCGGGGTGTCTGGCTTTTGGTGCCCCGGGCAGTGTATTATGGCTAGTTTCTTAGGTAGCCATAATGCTGAGAGGAGAGCTTTTATTTCTTCTTTGTTTTTAATCGTCTTACCCTTGGCCGTGAGGAGTCCCTTCTCTCTGTAGATGGCCCCGTGTATATGGGCAGTTGCAAAGGCGTATCGGCTATTGGTGATGATGTTAAATTTTTTGTCCTTTCCCAACTGAAGAGCTTTTGTTAGGGCGATTAATTCAGCCCTTTGAGCCGATGTACCCGGAGGTAGTGCTTCCGCCCACACAATCTGGGTTTCCGTGGTTACGGCCGCCCGCATACCTGAGTCCATCTCCAACGAAACTGCTTCCATCAGTATACCAGGTGACCTCAGCATCCGCTAGGGGGCGATCTTGCAAGTCCTCTCGTGTCCCATGCACCTGGGCTAGTATGTCACCACAGTCATGGATCGGGGCTTCCAAGTCCGGGTTAGGAAGCAATGTTGCTGGGTTGAGAGCAATAGGCTGTAGAAAGATGCTTCTGGAGGGGTTTAGTAATAGTCCCTGGTAGTGGGTCAACTGAGCGTTGCTGATCCACCTGTCCGGAGGTTGCTTCAGTATGCCCTCAGTGGCATGGGGGGCAGTGATATGTAACTCTTGCCCCAGGGTCAGCTTGTCTGCATCTTTAACCTTTAGGGCCACAGCCGCAATCATGCGGAGGCACGGGGGCCAGCCCGAAGCTACGGGGTCTAGGTGTTTAGACAAGTAGGCCACCGGCCGCTTCCAGGGTCCCAAATGTTGCATCAGCACCCCTTTTGCCACGCCCTGATTTTCATCCACATACAAGAGAAAGGGCTTTGTGACGTCGGGCAGTCCCAGAGCAGGGGCCGACAGCAGTGCCTCTTTGATGGCCCTGAAGGCGGCCCCCATCTGCTCAGTCCAACTGAAGGTGGAAGTATTCTTAGTGGCTTCATATAGAGGTTTGGCCAGCTCTGCATAGCCCGGTATCCAAAGATGATAGAAACCCGCAGATCCCAGGAATTCCCTCACTTTTCGAGGCGAGTCTGGGGTCGGTATTTTGAGTACTGTCTCTCTGCGCCTCTGACAGCCACCTCTGCCCTTCCCTTAATACGTACCCTAAGTAGGTGACCTCTGACCGGCAAATTTGAGCCTTCTTGGCTGAGGCTTGGTACCCTAGTTTTCCAAGGGCCTGCAGTAGTTCTCGGGTACCCATGAGGCAAGTCTGTTGGTCCTTTGCTGCAATCAGGTCATCTACATATTGTAACAGGGTTAGTTGGGGGTGCTGTTGTCTAAACTCACCCAGGTCTTCATGGAGGGCCTCATCAAAGATGGTAGGAGAGTTTTTGAATCCCTGTGGTAGTCGTGTCTAGGTTAGCTGTCCGTTGATCCCCTCCTCTGGATCTGACCACTCAAAGGCAAAAAGCTCCTGGCTTCTGGGTGCCAGGGAAAGGCTAAAGAAAGCGTCTTTTAGATCTAGGACTGTATACCAGTGATGATCTGGAGGGAGCGAACTCAAGAGGTTGTATGGGTTTGGCACCGTAGGGTGAATATCTAGAACTCAGCGGTTAACCTCCCGCAGGTCCTGTACTGGCTGATAGTCATGAGAATTTGGTTTTTTAACAGGGAGCAGGGGAGTATTCCACGCTGACTGACAGGGTCTCAAGATTTTCTGGGCTAGGAGCCTGCGGATATGGGGGGTGATTCCCTGTCGAGCCTCTAAGGTCATAGGATATTGTCTGACTCGGACGGGATCGGCCCCTGGCTCGAGATCTACATATATAGGAGGGCAGTGCCTAGCCAAGCCGGTTCCCCCGTCTCGGCCCATGCTTCAGGGAATTCATCTAGCTACTCCTGGATGTCCGTTTGGGGAAGGGTCGGTTTTTGGTGCAGCCGATATTCATCTTCTAATTGAATTGTCAGTACTTGAATCGGCCTGCCCACCTGATCAAGTATTTTAGTTTCTCCTGGGAGGAAATGAATTTGAGCTCCCATCTTGGTTAGCAAGTCTCTTCCCAACAGTGGGAAGGGGCACTCTGGGATGATCATAAAGGAGTGGGATACCTAGCCCATGCCCAGATCCACCGATCTTCGGGTAGTCCATTGATATTGTTTCATCCCAGTGGCCCCCTGCACCCATGAAGTCTTTTCGGCCAATTTCCCTTGGGGCTCCAGCAAAACCAAATATTAAGCCCCTGTGTCGACAAGGAAGTCAATTGGGGTCCCCTCCACTCTTAGGGTTACCCTTAGTTCAGGGAGGGGCGCCAAACCCCATCTCTCCTAGTCGCTCAGTTCATCGACGGCCAGGATAGGGGTCTTTTGTAGTCCCTTCTTTTTCTTAGGACATTCTTTGGCCCAGTGTCCTTCCTCCTTACAATAGGCGCATTGGTTCTTTCCTAATGCTGGTCGCGTCCGGGGGCGGCTCTTACCTTCAGCCGCTAGGCAGCGTAGCTGGCGCTCCCTTTCTCCCGAATTAGGAACTGTTGCCGCTAGAAGGATGCACGCCATATTGCGGGTCTGGTGGTCTGCTGCTTTAGCTTGTTTTTCCTCGGGAGTCTCTCGAGTATTGTAGACCCTTTCTGCCACTGTTATTAAATCCTGGATACTCTTTTCACCCAGGCATTCTAGTTTTTGTAACTTCTTCCTAATGTCTGGAGCCACCTGGTTGACAAAATGCATTATCAAAGCAGCTTGAGTGCCTTCTGCTTCTGGGTCCATGGGGGTGTATTGTCTAAAGGCCTCTCCATCAGCCTTTCCAGATAAGCGGCTGGGCTCTCAGTGGGGCTCTGTTGAACATCTCCTACTCTAGCTAGATTAGTGGGTTTCCATGCAGCTGCCTTGAGCCCCCGCCAGCAGAGTCTGGCAGTAGACCCGGAGTCTCTCCTTACCTTGTGCCATATTGTAATCCCAGTCAGGTCGTGATAAAGGAAAAGAGGTGTTAATTTCATCTATATTAGTGGTGGGTTCTCCATTTGCCCCTGGGACCCTTTTATGGGCCTCATTCTGTATTCTCTCTCTCTCTCTTCTGTGGTGAAGAGAATCTAGAGCAGCTGTTGACAGTCATCCCAGGTGGGCTGATGAGTAAAAAGCCCAGTCTCTAGGAGGTTAGTTAGATCTCTAGGGTTATGTGAAAACTTAGCATTCTGGGACCTCCAGTTATATAGATCACTGGTAGAGAAGGGCCAGTATTGATGAGATTGGTTCTCTTCCTCGTCGGGGGGACCAGCCACTCGTAAAGGGAGGGCAACAGTTGAGTCTACTGGCCCTGCCGGAGACATGGCTTGCCTATGGCGAGTATTTTGTGCGGGCCCCCCTTCTGATGCGTCGGCCCTAGGTGGAGGGATAGCAGGGGCCCGTGGTGGCTTGAGGGGTTGTTAAGGGGGTGGGAAGAGAAGTTCTTCCTTTGTTCCCCCTTGTAAAATGGGGTACAGCGGCGCCATTGGTTCAGATTCCTTGGAATCTTTCAGGTTCTTTCCTACATGTGTCACCAGCACCTGTGCGGTGGAAAATTCCTGTTGAGGCAAGAAAGGTTTTACCCATGGAGGGGGGCACAATATGAGATCTTCCCACACTATGACATAGGGAACTTGGTCAGGGTGTCTGCTCTACGGTTGAAAGATGATGTCTCGGACTCGGTGCATGGTTTCCAAATCAAAGGTGTCCTCTAGGGGCCATCCCACGTGGAAGGTTGGCCATTCTGCACTGCAAAAAGTGATTAATTTATCTTCCTTAATTTCCACACTGAGGTCACGTGCGCACATCTTGACCTCCTTAAAATGGTCAGTGATCAGGGATAGAGGGGTAGGGTTAGATTGACTTTGCCCCATCGTTCCTAGATCAGTCAGATGTTGGTAAATTAACACAGACAGTACAGATAGCCACACAGACAGACAGAAGATACAGACCCCCGGAAGTCTGGAGGCAAAACTGAAAATAAGACGACGGCCTCTGGCCGTTCAGCGGGAGCGACCCGCTATCATCTACAGAGAACAGGGGCACTCTGTCCCCTCCTAGGGGGTCGGGGACGTCTCCCAACGACCCGCACCGGTGACCCACCAGCGCGTCCGCCTGAGTCATATACTGGCTTCAGAAAATAGGCCTTATCAGAAACAAAGAGACAGAGAAGAGCTTACCGGCCGCAGATAACTCTCCGGATCGGTTTCCCTGCAGGGCCGATGGGAGATCCCGGACGAGCCCCCAAATGTTATGCCCAAGTCGTGAAATCTCCCAATGACCACCAGGGAGCCAGCATCCGATGCAAAAGCCAGAGAGTTTTTATTACCAAGCTCGAGCTGGGGCTCCCACCGTTACCGACGCAGCGGGTAAGGAGAGGAGCCATGAACTCTGGGTTTCATTGCTTACATAGGGTATTCTCGTGTAAAAAGTGTTACCTTCTGTGGAAGGGTTAGGTGTTGGGTTCTGATTGGTTCCCATTTCCCGGGCTTAATTCGAATTTCCTGGGCAGGTCATAAGTCCTGAACATAAAGTCAGGAGATCCTGATCTGGGATCTGATTGACTTGCAGGTGGTGGGGTGAGGTCAGGGGATTTCCAAAGACTCTTTTCTCAGAACTCTAAAATGGAGTCTTTTTTTAACAAAATGGGGTGGCTTAGGTTCTTCAGTTCCACCTTTTATCCTCTTGCCTTATCATCTGAACTCTGAGAGATGTCTCATCTTGGAAATGAGATGAGACTCCAGTTTTAGGATTCATCATGTGCTAGTAACTTCCAAGTCTCTCCAGCTGAGTCATATTTCCAGCTCCTTCCTATACATATATATTGGAGTCACATTCTCAAGAAGTCTAAACATGAAATTTTAAAATCTTTCTTCTACTTCTTTCCCTTCTCTATTTTCTTAGATAATAGCATCACCAACAGTTCTATTACCCAGAGAGTTAGTTGACTCTCTCTCTGCTGCTGCTGCTAAGTCACTTCAGTCGTGTCCAACTCTGTGCGACCCCACAGACTCCTCCCTTAAATTTGTTTCTGTTTTTCTCCCAATACTACTCCCCACTGATTAGAAGTAGCTTCAGAATATCAGTCTCCATATCCTTACTTCATTACTTACACTACTTACTGCCGGGGTCCAGCCCCAGTGGATCCAGGGTGATTCGAAGGTAGGGACGGAGTCGGCGTCCTTGGGAAAAACTTAATTAATTACAGATAGAGAGGGATTAGAAAATTAGCAGAGAAAAAGAGGCTGAATAACTTGGTTTACATGGAATACCAATCACTACCTATGTAGGCCACAGGCATCTTCCCGTTCTCCCAAAGGAGAGGAGGCACTGAGGCCCCCCCGGTCCGATCTTAGAAGCCCAGGCAAAATTAGCAGGCTTGGTGGGTACCCATGCACCAGATGGGAATTCGGCCAGAAAATAGTAGGAGAGAAAAAGAGGCTGAATAACTTGGTTTATGTGGGATACCAATAAAATTCCAAGACAAGGAGTTTGCACCATCTATGTTGGGCCACCAGTGCCACTTGAATATCGGAAGGTGCCCCTCCTTGGCCTCCTTCTCGTGTGGGCTTGAAAGCCGGGGCAAGTAAGTAGATTTGGAGGGCCCCACGCTCCAGATGGGAATTCAGCCAGAAAAATGGGGAGCAAGAAAGAAGTGACATGGAGGAATCAGTCTTTCCAGAAACTGATCCCATATCTTTATTTTTTAGGTTTGCTTATATACCTTTTGTTACACATAGGGATGAATACAGAGTCACGCGGGGATCAGCAGTCCTGACCTTTATCAAAATGAGGTGCTTTACATAAAAAAAGGTCTTAGGGGTTTTACATCATCTTCTGGCCATGAGGCCTGCTGACATTTACGACCCTTTCTTTCTGATAACCAAAAACTTATTTTTTCCAAGGGTGTTTTTTCTTAAACCAGGCACCACCCTCCAAATAAAGTTGCATTCCTACAGGGTGAGGGTGTAGTGAGTTACAATCAAGAAAGGAATTTATTTAACCCAGGGTTAACATGATTAATCTTATAGGTTAATACTTATTTCTCCTATACGCTAGTTATATTCATTATAAGGGCAGGGAATATGGAGATTTAGCAGCAAACATCAGCCCAACAAATGAAAATCCTTTCACCATGTTCCCCTTAAGATCTATTTAGACTTAAGATAGTGATAAAGTTACATTTTTACATAGGAAGGACACAGTGATTTATAACAAAGTACAGTGATCTGTAACAAAAGAGAAAATTCATTAACTCAAAAAGTCTAGTATTGCTAACCTTGAAGGTGAAGGTGAAGTCGNAAAGTTATGACCAACCTAGACAGCATATTCAAAAGCAGAGACATTACTTTGACAACAAAAGTCCATCTAGTCAAGTCTGTGGTTTTTCTAGTAGTCATGTATGGATGTGACAGTTGGACTATAAAGAAAGCTGAGCGCAGAAGAATTGATGCTTTTGAACTGTGGTGTTGGAGAAGACTCTTGAGAGTCCCTTGGACTGCAAGGAGATCCAACCAGTCCATCCTAAAGGAGATCAGTCCTGGGTGTTCATTGGAAGGACTGATGCTGAAATTGAAACTCCAATACTTTGGCCACCTCATGCAAAGAGTTGATTCACTGGAAAAGACCCTGATGCTGGGAGGGATTGTTGGCAGGAGGAGAAGGGGACGACAGAGGATGAGATGGCTGGATGGCATCACCAACTCGATGGACATGAATTTGGGTAAACTCCGGGAGTTGGTGATGGACAGGGAGGCCTGGCGTGCTGCGATTCATGGGATCGCAAAGAGTCAGACATGACTGAGCGACTGAACTGACTGACTGAAATATATATGATTTGGAAACATTTTCTCAAATTTTGTGAGTTGTCTTTTCACTCTCTTAATAATGTCCTTTTATGCAAAACTTTTAACTTTGACCAACTCTAATTTATTTTTTTCTTTAGTTATTTATATGCTTGATGTCACATCTGAGAATCATTGCCAAATCCAATATCATGAAGCTTTTCTTCTGTGTTTTCTTCTAAGAGTTGTATAGCTTTATTCTTACACTTAGGTCTTTGATCTGTGTTGACTTAACTTTTGCATATGCTATAAAGTAAGGATCCAATTTCATTCTTTTGTATGTAGATATCCAATTTTCCCAGCTCCATTGCTGAAAAGTCTTTCCTTTCTCCATTGAATAGTCTTGGCACTCTTGTCGAAAATCAACTGACCACATATGCAAGAGTGTATTTTTGGGCTCTCTAGTCTTTTCATTGCCATATATGTCTGCCCTTATGCTAGAACCACACTGTTTTGATTACTGCAGCTTTTCATTAAGTTTTGAAAACTAGAGGTATGATCCTCCAACTTCATTCTTCTTTTTCAGGTTTATTTTGGCTACTTGGGGTCTTTTGATATTCCCTGTGAATTTTAGAATTTTTTTTTTAATTTCTGCAAAAACATTGATATTGGTATAGGTACTGCATTGACTCTGTGGAGCATTCTGTATAGGACTGTCATTTTCAACAGTATTAAGTCTTCCAATACATGAACAAGGAATGTCTTTCCATTTATTTACATCATCTTTAATTTCTTTTAGCAAAGTTTTGTAGTTTTCAGTGTATATAACTTGCTTTCTTAATCTTACGGTCTGAATATAAATTGAAGTCAATTCAGTTCAGTTGCTCAGTCATGTCCAACTCTTTGTGACCCCATGGACTGCAGCACTCCAGGCTTCCCTGTCCAGCACCAACTTCTGGAGCTTGCTTAAACTCATGTTCATTGAGTTGGTGATGCCATCCAACCATCTCATCCTGTCATCCCCTCTCCTTCTGCCTTCAATCTTTTCCAGCATCAGGGTCTTTTCCAAGGAGTCAGTTCTTAGCATCAGGTACCCAAAGTATTGGAGCTTCAACTTCAGCATCAGTCCTTCCATGAATATTCAGGACTGATTTCCTTTAGGATTGACTGGTTTGATCTTCTTGCAGTCCAAGGGACTCTCAAGAGTCTTCTTCTCTCCTTCTGCCTTCAATCTTTTCCAGCATCAGGGTCTTTTCCAAGGAGTCAGTTCTTAGCATCAGGTACCCAAAGTATTGGAGCTTCAACTTCAGCATCAGTCCTTCCATGAATATTCAGGACTGATTTCCTTTAGGATTGACTGGTTTGATCTTCTTGCAGTCCAAGGGACTCTCAAGAGTCTTCTCTAACATCACAGTTCAAAAGCATCAATTCTTTGGCACTCAGCTTTCTTTATAGTCCAACTCTCACATCCATACATGACTCCTGGAAAAACCATAGCCTTGACTAGACGGACCTTTGTTGGCAAAGTAATGTCTCTGCTTTTTATTATGCTGTCTAGGTTGGTCATAACTTTCCTTCCAAGGAGCAAGCATCTTTTAATTTCATGGTTGCAGTCACCATCAGCAATGATTTTGGAGCCCAAGAATATAAAGTCTGTCTGTTTCCATTGTTTCCCCATCTATTTGCCATGAAGTGATGGAACCAGATGCCATGATCTTAGTTTTCTGAATGTTGAGTTTTAAGCCAGCTTTTTCACTTTCCTCTTTTGCCCTCATCAAAAGGCTCTTTAGTTGTTCTTCACTTTCTGCCATAAGGATGGTGTCATCTGCATATCTGAGGTTACTAATATTTCTCCCGGCAATCTTGATTCTAGCTTGTGCTTCATCCAGCCCAGCATTTTGCATGATATACTCTGCATTTAAGTTAAATAAGCAGAGTGACAATATACAGCCTTTCCCAGTTTTGAACCAGTCAGGTTCCATGTCTGGTTCTAACTGTTGCTTCTTGTCCTACATATTGGTTTCTCAGAAGGCAGGTAAGATGGTCTGGTATTCCTATCTCTTTAAGAATTTTCCAGTTTGTGGTGATCCACACAGTAAGTAATATAAACTGATTTAGCTATTCTTTGTCATTTGATGGAGGATTTAATATGTATACATTTAAAGCAATTATTGATAGGTAAGGACTTACTATTGCCATTTTGTTAATTGTTTTCTGTTTTGTTTTTTATAGATCCATTATTCCTTGTTTATTAGCCTGCTGTTTTGTGTGTGCGTGTGGTTTGATGTCTTTTGGTATCAGTATGCCTTGACTTCTTTTCTTAAATTTATTTTTAATTGGAGAATATTTGTTTTACAAAGTTGTGTTGGTTTCTGCCATACAACAACGTGAATCAGCCATAAATATACATATGTCCCTGCCCTCTTGACACAGAGCACAGGGTTGGGGTCCCTGTGTTATACAGCAACTTCCCACTATCTGTTTTACATATGCTAATGTTGCTTTGACTTCTTTATTGTGTCCTTTTGTGTAATTGCTACAAGTTTTTCCCTTGAGATTATCAAGAAGTTTACACAAACTATCTTAAAATTATAACACCATATTTTAAGCTGTTACAACTTCAATAGAATTCCTAAACTTTACACTTTAGCTTTTCCTCCACCTCACATTTTAGAATACTGCTGTCATGATTTATGTATTTTTATGTAACTAATGGATGATGGTGACTGCAGCCATGAAATTAGAAGACGCTTACTCTTTGGAAGAAAAGTTATGTCCAACCTAGATAGCATTTTCAAAAGCAGAGACATTACTTTGCCAACTAAGGTCCGTCTAGTCAAGGTTATGGTTTTTCCTGTGGTCATGTATGGATGTGAGTTGGACTGTGAAGAAGGCTGAGTGCCAAAGAATTGNGCTTACTCCTTGGAAGAAAAGTTATGTCCAACCTAGATAGCATTTTCAAAAGCAGAGACATTACTTTGCCGACTAAGGTCCGTCTAGTCAAGGCTATGGTTTTTCCTGTGGTCATGTATGGATGTGAGTTGGACTGTGAAGAAGGCTGAGTGCCAAAGAATTGATGCTTTTGAACTGTGGTGTTGGAGAAGACTCTTGAGAGTCCCTTGGACTGCAAGGAGATCCAACCAGTCCATTCTGAAGGAGATCAACCCTGGGATTTCTTTGGAGAGAATGATGCTGAAGCTGAAACTCCAGTACTTTGGCCACCTCATGCGAAGAGTTGACTCATTGGGAAAGACTTTAATGCTGGGAGGGATTGGGGGCAGGAGGAGAAGGGGACGACCGAGGATGAGATGGCTGAATGGCATCACAGACTTGATGGACGTGAGTCTGAGTGAACTCCGAGAGATGGTAATGAACAGGGAGGCCTGGTGTGCTGCAATTCATGTGGTCGCAAAGAGTTGGACACGACTGAGCGACTGAACTGAACTGAACTGAAAACTAAGGAATGTAGGAAAAAGTTCATCCTTTTCACCTCTTTGAGAACTCCAGACACCTATCTCCTTGAAAGCCCCAGATCTCTTCCTCCTTGAAGACTCTGGACTCCTTATCAACCTAAGGATTAGTTCTCTCAACCTGTCACAACTGAGTCATAGTTGTCTTGGAGGTGGCTCATCTGTCACTGGACACTCAGATACCAGTGCAGAAGATGAGAGAACCACCCAGGGGAGTTCTTTCTCCTCCTTTGGCAGAAGGAAATTCAGATCTCTCTTTTCCTGGCAACCTTGGAAGAACTGACATCTCTCCTTACCTACAAAGCCCTCTGAAATGTTTCCTATCTGGAGTTTCAGTTCTGCCTTTGAAAATTTATAGTTGCAGTTCATATTCATCTCCTTGTTGAAACTTGTCCCTGACTATTTCAACAAACATGCACAATTAAAAAAAAAAAAAAACAACCCTACTCCTCCAGTTCTTCTGTAAGAAATTCCAAAAGTAACATTTTGTTATTGTTTCAAGTTTGGCATTAAAATTCTCATTCTTCAATGGTAGCAAAATTTATCTTCTTTAAAACTATGTAGCCTCAGAATGAATCTATTGTGTCTATTTGAAGCAGTTTCTCGGAGTTATCTGGGGTGCTGTCTCCTGGGTTGCAGTCTCATTTTGCCCCAAATAAAATTTAACTCACAATGCTTATGTTGTACATTATTTTAAGTCAACAGTGAGGTCAGCCAGAGTCTCACAGGCCTAAACACAGCGCAGTTGGGACTCTTGAGTCTTGCCACCTCCCCATCATACTTCTAGAGAGTGAACCCTGGTCCCTCCTGCCCTGGAAGCTTCAAATTTCACCTCTTTCCACATCAGAATTCACCAGAGTGAATCTTCTAGTCTTAGGGGAAAGGTTCTGCTTCTCTGAGGCATGGTATAAACTTTTGTTGACTTTAAAAAATAGTCACAACCTGAAAGTTGAGAGTTTGAGAGCTTCATGGCTGCCAGATCACAGGTATTGTTTTCTTTCCTGGTTGTTCTTAGGGTTTAGAAGTTTACGTTTGGAGGGCCAAAAATCAGTGATGACTGTGACATCCTTGTTTATTGATATGGCAGGAATATTCCATTTCTCATCCACAAGATACATTCCCTGTTGCTTCTTTCTCTAAGTTCTGTAATTTCTTTAAAGATATTAAGGTTGGGGGAAACTAAATCTGGAGAAAGTACAAGAAATGTATTTGATTTATTCCATTAAATACCTCACCCTAGGTAAAGCTGTACCAAATTGGCTCCTTACTTGAGTGTGGAAGGGGGAAATGAAAAACCAAGGAGCCATGAAAATCTATAAATTAATATCTCAAAGTATTACCTAGCTATAGGTACCTGATACAGAATTTGGCACCAAGAATAGAAGTGATGCAAGTTAACAGACTTAGTGGGTTGTGTGCTGGTGCTCTGAAAAATGTCCACATCCTAATCCCTAGAAGCTGTGAGTGTTACCTTATTTGGAAACAGAGTGTTCTGCAGATGTAATTAAGTTATATTTAGTTATTTTCAAGTTCAGCTGGATATTGAAAAGACACAGACTAAAGATTTTTTAATTAAATAAAATTCACATTTGACTTTTATTACATGATCACTTCTCAAGATCAAGTCTTTCCAACAGAACTTCATATGTCTCAAGAGTTTAAGGCTTTTAAAAAAATAATAATTGAGTTTCATGACTCATGACAATGTTACAAATTTCAGAAATTTATTCTTGTACAACTAGAATTCTAGTCTGGGGATCTGAACACCTGAGCTATGTCAAGGCTACTATGGTGGTGGGTTCCCTTGTAAGTCACTTCCTCTTCTGAGCATTAGTTACTGCTGTGGATATCAGTAGTTTCAAGTACCCAGAAGTATCAGAATCATCTAGGTCCTTGTTATGAATACAGATTCCTAGGCTGCTGGTGTCGGTGGACGATGATGTAGCCTCTGACTCATAGTACGGAACTACATGTTTATTTCAAGCTTCAAGCTCTCTTTTATACTTTGACAAAAGCATTAGGTCAAAGGTTTGACATTTTCAGTTTCTCCCACCCAGATTTACTGTCTCCAGAAATCATTGTTGTTCTTCAGAGTTCCTGTTTCAGTGATTCTCTCAGAATCAGCTTTATTATCTATTATCTACTTTTTCTTAAGTGTCCCATACTTAACTTGTGATTACTTTGTAACTCATGCTACATTTCTCAGTTTATTTCTAAATCTTTCTAAATCCCGTTTGCCCCTAGCATCTAAAGATTACTATCTCCTAAAAAGGCTTCTAGCTATTCTTAATTATTCCTAAACCCTAAACTCAGCAAACTTTTTTTGCCATAAATATTTCCCTCACAAACAGGTCTCAGATAATAATCCTTCTCAAGGCCTCAAGCTGTGGCCTACGTGCTCATCCTGGGACATTCTTTGTAAAGATCCTTGAACAAATGTCAATGGTTATTTTATAGATTATTTTCTGGGTGCAACTGTAGAAGGCTTTGTGCTTTCTCATGCTTCTCTCAAGCACCTCAACATTCTTTCCAGCTAATTCAACCGAAGAAAGGAAAGAACAAGTCAGAATCACAAGAGCTAACCCCTTCATCCTGGGACTGTGCCTGCGGGGTAAGGAGAGGGGGTTGAGGCCATGCCTCCATTTTGTCGTAATGCCTAAGGCGGCTCCCAACACTAGGCCCCACTTAAAGTCTAATGAATCAGATTTTCTAACACTGAGGCCCAGAAATCTGTATTTTAATTAACCAGATGACTATGTCATATAGACAAGTTGGAAAACTATTGAGTTAGATTACCTCTATGGTTCCTTGACTTGCCCATGAGTGTCCAGGAGTCTCCAGCAGAGGCGTGGGTTGGCGGTGGCCTGCTACAGGGTTGGGGGCACTGAGTGTAGCAGTGCATGCATGGGATCTTTTGAAGGAGGTCGCCATTATTTTCATTCAGTTCAGTTCAGTTGCTCAGTCCTGTCCAACTCTTTGTAACTCCATGGATGGACTGCAGCACACCAGACATCTTCATTACCTCCACCATAGTTTGGCCTCAGGTCAAATAATAGGAAGGAGTACAGCCCCACCCATTGACAGAAAATTGGATTAAAGATTTACTGAGCATGGCCCTGCCAACCAGAACAAGACCCAGTTTCCCCCTCAGTCAGTCTCTCCCATCAGGAAGCTTCCATAAGCCTCTTATCCTTATCCATCAGAGGGCAGACAGACTGAAAACCACAATCACAGAAAACTAACCAATATGATCACATGGACCACAGCCTTGTCTAAGTCAATGAAGCTATAAGCCATGCCCAAGGTTGGGTAGGGCCACCCAAGATGGATGGGTCATGGTGGAGAGTTCTGACAAAACGTGGTCCACTGGAGAAGGGAATGGCAAACCACTTCAGTATTCTTGCCATCAGAACCCCATGAACAGTATGAAAAGGCAAAAAGATAGGACACTGAAAGATGAACTCCCCAGGTCGGTAGGTGCCCAATATGCTACTGGAGATCAGAGGAGAAATAACTCCAGAAAGAATGAAGAGATGGAGCCAAAGCAAAAACAACACCCAGTTGTGGATGTGACTGGTGATGGAAGTAAAGTCCGATGCTGTAAAGAGCAATATTGCACAGGAATCTGGAATGTTAGGTCCGTGAATCAAGGCAAATTGGAAGTGGTCAAACAGGAGATGGCAAGAGTGAACGTCGACATTTTAGGAATCAGTGAACTAAAATGGACTGGAATGGGTGAATTTAACTCAGATGACCATTGTATCTACTACCAAGAGAGTCAATTCCTAGGCAGGTTGATAAGAAGTCCGGGGGTCACCAAGGAGAGAGGGGTCCGGAATTCTCAAGGAGGAAGAAAGTACAAACTTTTTTTTCCTCTACATTCCTTAGGATTATATAACAATAATGTATCCTGCTTGAGGACAGTCTCTGGAAAAAACCAGACCACTTGACCTGCCTCCTGATAAATGTGCATGCAGGTCAGGAAGCAACAGTTAGAACTGGACATGGAACAACAGACTGGATCCAAATCAGGAAAGGAGTATGTCAAAGCTGTAAAATGTCACCCTGCTTATTTAACTTATATGCAGAGTTCATCATGAGAAATGCTGGGCTGGATGAAGCACAAGCTGGAGTCAAGATTGCCAGGAGAAATATCAATAACCTCAGATATGCAGATGACATCACCCTTATGGCAGAAAGTGAAGAGGAGCTAAAGAGTCTCTTGATGTAAGCGAAAAAGGAGAATGAAAAAGTTGGCTAAAACTCAACATTCAGAAAACGAAGATCACGGCATCTGTTCCCATCACTTCATGGCAAATAGATGGGAAACAATGGAAACAGTGGCAGAGTTTATTTTGGGGGGCTCCAAAATCACTGTAGATGGTGACTGCAGTCATGAAATTGCTCCTTGGAAGAAAAGTTATGACTAACCTAGACAGTATATTAAAGAGCAGAGACATTACTTTGCCAACAAAGGTCCATCCAGTCAAAGCTATGGTTTTTCCAGTGATCATGTATGGATGTGACAGTTGGACTATAAAGAAAGCTGAGCACCAAAGAATTGATGCTTTTGAACTGTGGTGCTGGAGAAGACTTTCAAAAGTCCCTTGGACTGCAAGGAGATCCAACCAGTCCATTCTAAAGGAAATCAGTTCTGATATTCATTGGAAAGACTGATGCTGAAGCTGAAACTCCAATACTTTGGCCACCTGATGCAAAGAACTGACTCATTGAAAAAGACCCTGATGCTCGGGAAGATTGACCGCAGGAGGGGAAGGGGACGATAGAGAATGAGATGGTTGGATGGCATCACTGACTCAATGGACAGGAGTTTGAGTAAACTCCGGAAGTTGGTGATGGACAGGGAGGCCTGGTGTATTGCAGTTCATGGGATCCCAAAGAGTTGGACACGACTGAGTGACTGAATTGAGGGTTCCTCAGGGCTTCCCTGATAGATTAGTTGGCAAAGAATCTGCCTGCAATGCAGGAGACCTTGGTTCAATTTTTGGGTTGGGAAGTTCTGCTGAAGAAGGGATTGGCTACCCACTCCAGCATCCTTGGGCTTCCCTTATGGCTCAGCTGGTAAAGAATCTGCCTGTGTGAGACCTGGTTTCAATCCCTGGGTTGGAATAGTCCAAGTTCCCCTGGAGAAGGGAAAGGCAACCTACTCCAGTATTCTGGCCTGGAAAATTCCATGGACTGAATAGTCCGTGGGGTCGCAAAGAGTTGGACACAACTGAGTGACTTTCACTTAGGGGTTCCTCACAGCTCCAAAAATTTGACTTACTGATTTCTGTATTGTCTATCTCTACTACTAGATGCTATGATAAAACAGAAAAAACAAAACCTCAAAAATAAAGAGTGAAAAACCAAGATCATGATTTAATCATATTTGTATCCTTCCTTGGTGATGAACAGGGAGGTTGGTGATGGACAGGGAGGTCTGGTGGGCTGCAGTTCAGGGGGTCGCGAAGAGTCAGACACAACTGAGCAACTGAACTGAACTGAACTGTATCCTTCCAGCTCCTACACAGTGCTAGTCTGTAGCAGGCCCTCAATAAATATTTGAAGAATTAATCCATGGTAATTAAATAAATCTTATTTTTTTGTGAGTCCTAATCACCTATGGATACAAAAATCCATAAAAGAGAGAGAAAATACTATGATAAATTTTATGTGATATAATCTTGCACTTTGTGTCTGTTCTAATACATACTTTAAATAAAGGGCTATGTAAATAAGGCTAATGCATATTTAGAGACACAAGAGGAAAGTGGTTGGGTTTTACTGTCGGCTACAGTATCCCACAAAGTTTCCCAGTGGTGGTGATAACTGAGGGAGGCTCATGATTCAGCAGGAGCTAGTTTTCTTTTCCCTGACTCTTCCAGGTCAAGAAAAGTTATATCCTGACTGGGAAACAGATGTTCTTGGAGCCATGCTATAGGTCTTTAAGCAATTTAAAAAATTTTTTACTTTTTGGCCACATTGTGTGGCATGTAGGATCTTAGCTCCCTGACCAGGGATCAAACCTGCTCCCCTGCATTGAAAGTGCAGTTTTAACCACCAGGGGGTCCTCACGCTATATAGCTCTTTGGACATGCAAAGGCCACCTCAAGTTTCTGTGGGCCCCGGTGAGTCAGAAGAGGCATGTATCTTCTGTTAGAAGTTACCCATAAATTTGCCAGCAGCAGGCAGGGTGTCAGCTAAGCAAAGTGCCCCCCAGAACATCTGATTCCTCTTCTTGTGACCTGATGGTGGCTTCTCTCACTCCCTCCCCTATACTCCACTGATCACCCCCTGAGCTTCCCCAGCTTAGACACTGTCTGCTGGCCTTGGAAGGTACCGGCTCAAGATGAAATCTGTCACAGGGGTGGGAAACTTAGCCAAGGGGAGGTACAGGAGTTTGGCATCCAGGCCAGGGTTGTAACGGATGCGAGGGCTCCGGGAAACAATGGCGTGCTCCATGCAGTTGGTGACTTCGCTGATCCTTGGCTCTGCTAACTGCATTGTGCTCTTTAAGTTGTCAGTATCTGTTTGAGGGTACAAGACAGGGAAAGAACCAAAGGCTCTATTATTCTTTATCAAAGATCATGTCTTCTGAATTCCATCCAAGCTCCTTTTCCATCAGATTACAGATCTAACATTTCAGGCAGATCTCACAAGCTCTAGGCTATTCTTCAAACAAACTATAAATAATCTTATTTCCCTTCCCCAATTCAGTAATTATGAATTGAATTCCTACTATTGTGTTAGACTAGCAATGAGAAGATGGAGAAGGCAATGGCACCCCACTCCAGTGGAAATCCCATGGACGGAGGAGCCTGGTAGACTGCAGTCCATGGGATTGCGAAGAGTCGGACTCTACTGAGCAACTTCACTTTCACGCATTGGAAAAGGAAATGGCAACCCACTCCAGTGTTCTTGCCTGGAGAATCTCAGGGACAGAGGAGCCTGGTGGGCTTCCGTCTGTGGGGTTGCACAGAGTTGGACACAACTGACGTGATTTAGCAGCAGCAATGAGAAGAACTGTGCCCAGTTCTGCCACTTTTTAGCTGTGTGACCTTGAGCTTAAACTGTTATCATTTGTAAAATGGGGATGATAATACCCTGCCCTAGAAAATAATAAAGATCACTAATAGCAGGGTAGACAGTAGAGAAGAAGAGGATGGAAAAGGGGTGAATATAAGTGCACAGAAAAATTGGAAGGAAATAAGCAAAAACATGGTCTGGTGAAATTCCTAGTCACTAGAGGGTTTTTTTTTTCCTCCTATGAAAACTCCAGGAAGTTTTCATAATTCTACTAGGAATTTTCTACAAAAGCCTGCAGGGAAAAAAGAAAGATGTTATTAAAAAATAGTAACACTGCCTTTGCTTTGGTCATAAGGTCATTATGGGGCTCTGATGAGCTAAGGTACTGATGAATGTAAGGGCCATTCTGTTAGTCTGCTGCACATGGATGTGGAGATGATCCAAGTCCACCGTACTAACAACACACCCAGGAGACAAGCCACATGATAAGCTTATGTAGCCCTGATCTGCACCATCACCCCTGCTGAGACAGGAACAGCTCAATGGGGCTCATACTTCACTGAGTGCCCCAAGAACTCAGGAGGAAGTGATGCCTGAGAGCCAGGACTCATGATAAGGACTTAGAACTTGAAAACAAAGAGAAAGCAAAAGCTGTCCTGATTTTGTGCATAGTCCAGGAAGCAGAGAAGTCACCCCTTCCATGCAGGACACTGGTAGGTGGTTGATAAGGGCAGAACAGAGTTGTTCAAGTATACTTCACCCCCCACCCCAACTCCAAGGAACTCCTTTTCTCTTTCCTAGGGAGAAAACTGCAGTGAAAAGAGGCAAACTACATTTTGAAAGTGAAAGTCCCTCAGCTTTGTCACCCCATTCTCTAGGCAAGAATATTGGAGTGGGTTGCGACTCCCTTCTCCAGGGGATCTTCCCGATACAGGGATTGAACTGGAACAATGGGGCCACCTGCATTTCAGACAGATTCTTTACAATCTGAGCTAAGCCCAAATGGAGTCCCCCAAAAGAGCCATGCTGACTTAAAGCCAGAAGGTCTATGGTGAGATAATGTCCTCTGTGCTCTGTCCATGGGTCTGACACAGAGTCCATCACAAACAGGGCCCAGGTGGGCAGGTGAGTGTCAAAGGCCTCATCCAAGAAGCTCAGGGTCATGGCTCCCTCAAAGGCAGGGAAGGCCATGCCGTCATCAGGGGAGGCAGGCTGGTGGGATGAGATGGCTTTGGAACCAGGTTCTGAAAGAAGGGAGGACCCACAGAAGCAGCGGGGTAGAAGAAGCTATCTGAAACCTGGAAATAGTCTATGGTACATTCTTTCCTTGTTCTCTCAGATATTTACTGTGCTCCTGCTTTGTGTTCAGTATCTACCTTGACACAGATTGGAAGGGAGACAGAGGTACCCTTTAGCCCCTGTCAGTCTCCTGGACAGTGAGAAAGAACATGAGCTTTGCATTCAGACATCCAGGAAACATTTATGCTATTGTGAGAATTAAGCAAAATAGTCTATAAGGGGCTTCCCAGGTGGTGCTAATAGTAAAGAACCAGACTGCCAATGCAGGAGACGTAAGAGACTGGTCGGGAAGACTGGTTGAGCTCTGGGTCAGGAAGATCCCCTTGAGGAGGGCATGGCAATCCACTCCAGTACTCTTGCCTGGAGAATCCCATGGACAGAGGAGCCTGGCAGGTTATAGTCCATATAGTTGCAAAGAGTCAGACATGACTGAAGCAACTTGGCACACATGCAAAATCTATAAAATAGCAGAGATGAGGCTTTGGCACTTAGTATGGACCCAACAGTCCTTCCCTCCCTAGGAAGAAAGGGGACTAAAAGGGTAATTTTGGCTGGCTTCCCCAGCAGAGTTAAGATAAAGAAACTTGGCAGGTGGCTATGGTGTTCTGAAGCATGCTAAACAAGCCAGGCTGTGGCTCAGTTCCAGGCCCGTGAGGACCACAACACTGTGTCCTGTTCACGTGCCTGTTCCAGGGATTCTGTGCTGCTTCTCAGGACTGTGCCTTGGTTAGATTGCAATTAACTGCCATTTCCAATATAGTTCTACTTTGGATATGGCTAGTGGTGCTAGTGGTAAAGAATCCGCCTGCCAATGCAGGAAACGCAAGAGATACGGGTTCAATCCTTGGGTCTAAGATTCCCTGGAGAAGAAAATGGCAACCTGCTCCAGGATTCTTGCCTGGAACATTCCATGGACAGAGGAGCCTGACCAGTTCCAGCCCATGGGGTTGCAAAGACTGAGTGGGTGCCTGCGCGCACACACACACACAAATCACTCCAAGATACCTGGCCTGATCCTGGGATTCACAAGCCAGGAGGCTAGTTGGTTGGCCATAATAACCAATAGCTGTGAGGGCCCTTCTCCACTCTCCAAAGAGACCTGAGAGCTCTCCTTGAAGCAGAGAGAGGGAGAAGAGAGGGAGAAACAGAGAAGAGAGGGAGAAGAGAGGGAGAAACAGAGAAGAGAGTGAGAAACAGAGCTGCCTAGAGTGCCTTCCTTGTAAATACTGGGTGCTTTTCTCTTTACTGACCTAAAAGCGCTTAATGCGTGTGAGATACTTCATAGATACCAGTCCTCACAGAAGCCCTGGGAGGTGGGCACTATCATTAACTCCATTCTCTAAATGAGAAAATCGAGGCTTACGATGACTAGTAGCATTCCCCAAATCTTCTAGCTGGGAAGTGGCAGAGCCGGGATTCAAACCCAGGCAGTCTGGCCCAAGCAGCTGTGCTCTTAATAACTTCTCTGTACCCAGGACAGATTCACCTGCACCTGATTCACCAGCATAGGGATGTTTGGTGCGGGGGTGGGGGGTGGGGTGGTGATGGTGGGCTGGCGCCGCGGGGAGAGGCCGAGGTGGGACTCTCCTAACAACCCCATCTCTCTGAAGCTATCGTTCTGGTACTTCCAGCAGTTCTCAAACCCCAGCTCTGCCGCCAGCGGTGTGGCCTGAGGCTCATAACCTCTGAGCCGCTCTGAGCCTCCATCCCAATATCTGGAGAATGAAATCGGGTCGGTGACTCCCAAGACCACTCCACCCCTCTCAGAGACCCCTTTCCCCTCTAGGGAGCTCACAGATCCGGAAGTACTCCTCTCCATAGCTCTCGCGGGTTTCCGGAGGCAGGCGCTCCCACAGCTTGCGCATGTGCTTCTCCAGGCCCTCCTTGCCCAGAATGGCAGTCCGGTAGTTCCCCGGCTCGATGATGCTGACTTTCACCCCGAAGTAGTGGAGCTCACGCCTGGGAAAGAAGAGCTTGGACTCAGTCTGGGACCCCACGATGACCAAGGGTCATCAGAGAGAATCACCTCTGACACCTCCAGAGGAGCTGATCTCCCCGGGAGATCAGGAACCTGGGGGTGCGACCCCCCACTCCTGCCCCAGGCCCAGCGCTGCTTTCATGCAAAGAAGCCCTTTCCCAAGCCTGCCTCTGGGCAATTCGCATTAGGCCAGTCCAGCCCAGAAGAATCTAGACCATGCCTTGCTCCCACCAGGTCCCTCCCACTCAGCCCCACCCCCAACACCCAGGTGGCAAAGAAATGCAGGGTCTATACAAGGCTTGCATTATCCTTGGAAGGTCACCCACAGTACATCTGCCTCCAGGCCTCTCTGTCTCTTTGGGGGACTCTCCCTCCTACTCACACAGGCCCAAAGCAGTCCAAGGGAAGGCTGCCCATCACCACCCCACCTCTTTTCATCCCTTTTTTTCTAGGTCCCTGGGGAAGGCCACTGGTGGGCTAGTCTTCTTCTTGCCACTGTTATAACATCTTCCCTCCATAACTGCCCCAACCCAGCTCTCTTTTCCTGGGGTGAAACCCCCCCGGAACTCCCACCCCAAGTGGTTTGGCACTTGGGCCCAGTCACCTGATGCTGTCAGAGAAAGCCTCAACACCAAACTTGGAGACGCAGTAGCCTCCACCAATGACAGCCACACGGCCCCCAGAGCTGGACATGTTGACAACCCTGCCCCGGGCTTTCTTGACCATGGGCAGCATATGGAGGGTCACTTCAATCAGTCCCACCAGGTTCACGTTGATCACCTTCACAAAGTCCTCCTTGGTTAGCCATTCATTGGGACCACTGGGCAGGCCCACACCAGCATTGTTCACCAGGGCCCAGAGGCCTGGGGGTAAGATGGAGGGAGAGAGAACCAGACAGAAATCAGCAGTGTCTCTGGAATATCACCAGGGTCCACTACCACCAGCTCTGGGCTGCTGGGAATGGTTAAGCATGTTCATAAAGCATAGGCCAGCCAGACTGGGGGTGTGGGGTGGGGAGCTATGACAGCCCAGAGGAACATATACCTAGAGGGGCACTTTTGCTGATGCACACGGTCTACCACCTTAGCTGTGCCCTGTACCAGCTATGATCCAGGCTTAATAGGATCTAAGCTATTAGCTCAGGGAAAAAGAGATCTCATTTTCATACCAATGAATAAATGTTTCAATTTCTTCCCCCATCATACTTTCCCCTCTCTATTCATCTGAGTATAAGAAACCAATTCTACTTCACACATTACCAAAATTGCTCCATTCATTCATCCATTCACACATCCATTCATTTCATACATCTGTCAGTTATAGAGGAAGGTGCTAGAGGCACAAATTGAGCAAAACAGGGTCTTATTTTTCTAGGAGTTCACAAGCCAGAAAAGAAATAAGATTTATAAACACATATATAAAACATTTAAATAATTTTGGAAAAATATGAAAAGAGCTCTCTTTGAAATATTTAAATAAGTTGGTATTAATATAAATGGAGAGAAATAATGCTAAATATTATCGTTTAGCTCTGAAAGGGCCAGACTTGAAGAGCCTCAAGTTCTAGTACTGGTTCTAACTCCAGCCTTGAAATCACTTCCTTTCCCTGGGCCTCAGGTTCACTGCTGGCTGGATTAGGACAGTCATTTCTAGCTTGTGGTTTGCAATCCTGAGAGCTTTCAGGCTGAATCCCAGAACGTGCTAAGGAAGGGAGATGCTGCAGAACCGCAGTTTTCATTTGTTTTACATACTGAGGTTCCACATAAAATTCCACCTGGGGAGGGGCTTGGGGTTCCTTCCCTTCCCCTCCCCCTGTCTCACTACCCCACTTGGGCTATGTAGCCTCAAGAAAGTCTTCCACACACACATGGGCAGGTCTGGATGTACACACCAATCCTGGTTCACCCCTTCCTCTGGGGCAGGGGTCCCCACACAAGCTGTGTCCCCACCCTCTCTTTCTACTTTCCTCCAAGTAGAGACCACAGGAGACCCCTGGCTGGCAGGACTCAGAACTTCCCAGCTAGAGGAGACTCTCTTGCCTTGCAGTGAATGACATGAACCCCTGAGACCCAAAGACTATAAAACCCGAGCGGTTCTGGTAAAAAGCTCTGCCTGCTGGTAAACCAGGACAACCTTAAACTTTTTTTTTTTTCTCTGCAAAGAGGTCTAGAGAACTTTCATAACTCTGTGAACAACTTCAGGGTCAGGTCAACTTGTCATGTCCAGAGACTCTAAGGGGCAACAAGAAAGTGTATGAGGACCCCTTCCCCCCATTTCCCAGTGCTGCTTAGATCTTTTACTAATTCCGGGAAGCTGTGTAAGGTGGATTACATGGGAAAGAGTAATTAAAGTAGCAGATGAGATTTAACTCAACTGACCTTAAAACAGAGAATATATTCTGGACTAGCCTGCTGAGCCCAATATAATCACAAAGGTCCTTCTAAATGGAAGAGGGAGCCAGAAGACAGAGAACCGGAGAGATGGCAGCATGAAAGGGACTGTGTCCGACCTTGCTGGCCTTGGTGATGAAGAGGTCATGAGCCAAGTTGTGCAGGTAGCCTCTAAAGCTGGAAAAGGCAATGAAAGCAGTCTTCCCTAAAGCGCTCTTAACACATTGATTTTAGCCTGGGGAGATCCATTTTGGACTTCTGACTTCCGGAACTATAAGATAATAAGTATGTGCTCCCTTAAGCCTCTAAGTTTGTGTGTATTTATTACAGCATTTATTACGTGTGCTCAATCGCTTCAGGTCGTGTCCAAATCTTTGTGACCTCATGAACTACAGCCCAGGCTCCTCTGACCTTGGGATTATCCCAGCAAGAGTACTGGAGTGGGGCGCCATTTCTTTCTCCAGGGGATCTTCCTGACCCAGAGATTGAACCCTCTGCATCTCTGCATTGCAGGCAGATTCTTACCACTGAGTTTCCTGGGAAACCATAGGAAACTAATATTACCTGGTGAATCATTAACACAAGGGGCTCAAAGCCAAATGTAGGGCCCTGGGGGGAGGCAGCATGTTAAAGAAAGAAACTCACTCTTGCTGAATTATTCATCACTTAGTTCTTTTCACAAATATTTACTGAGCACCTTACTAGATGCCAGACACAAGTAAGTACTCAGGATATATAATAAATAAAAGAAACAACACCTTCCCAACACACACACCAACCCCAGAAATTTTATTCTAGCAGGAGAAATAGATAAGTAGGAAAACTAAGTAAAACATTGAGTATTGAATAGTGGTAAATGCCAAAGAGAGAAATCAAGCAAGAGTCACTGTCTGCCCCTCCTGGGCCCAAGAGTTCTCTGCTCTGACTCGTGTGCACAGTCTCCAGTTTAGTTCCCTCAGGAGGCAGGACTTCCCCCAGATGTGTTTCTACAACTGGGCCACGCTTTCCTCCCATTCCTACACCCACGTCCTGTACGTGGGAAACTCCCTGGGCTGGTCCCCGTGCAGTCCTACTCTAGCCCTAGCCCACAGACTCCTTTCCCAATAAAAGCAGCCCTCCTGACATAGACACTTACCCTCAGTTCAACCCAGTATCCATCATGATATGAGAAAGAGGACAGGTCTCGCTCCTCACCCTGCAATCTAGCCCGATATAGTCAAGGAGAACAAATGCCCAACTCAGGGAGTTCAACCTCATGTTCCCTCTCCCCTCCCTCCAGCCTGATCCCAACAAGAAACATGCTCACATTTCTACAGAAGCTGTTGATTAGAACAACCGAAGTCCCAGTGAGACATTTAAAGGTTTAGACATTCGGAACACATGTTCCCTCCCTGATTTTCTAGTGCAGCTACCCACCAAACCCTGCCATCCCTCTGAGTTTCTGGGAGAGAAAACTTCCTTGGAAAATCAGCTCTTCATGTGGACAGTCCAGTGTGCTTCTCCGGTGGTGCTAGTGGTAAAGAACCCCCTGCTGATGCAGAAGACACAAGAGATGTGGGTTTGATCCTTGAGTCTCCAGGGAAGATCCCCTGGAGAAGGGCATGGCAACGCACTCCAGTATTCTTGTCTGGAGAATCCCATGGACAGAGGAGCCTATCTACAGGGCTACAGTCCATAGAGTCTCAAAGAATCAGGCACTACTGAAACGACTTAGCATGCATGCATGTGGACAGTCCAAACCACGCAGCAGTTCCCAATCCCACTAAGCTACGGCCTCAGTCCCTTTCTCTCCAACCCTACCTGAACAGGGTCCCTGCTAACTGTCAGATGCCTGTAGGAGACAGAAAAAGAAGGATACACTGAGAAAACCAAAGAATGCAATTTGTCCCACCTTGTTCACCCACTTGGTCCCTCACCCACTGGGCTGCTGCTTTGATGCTCTCTGTCTTGGTGACATCCAATAGGGTGGTCTGCAGCCGATAGGAAGTGTCTTGCTGAAGCTTCTGGGCCCCCTCCTCAGTGAAGCAAGCAGCCAGCACCCGCATGCCCCGATCAACCAGCTGCCTGGCCAGGAGGTTCCCGAAGCCTGAGTCACAGCCTGTGATGAAGACGTACTTGTCTGAGAGGTTGCGGACCAGATTGCAGTTCTTGAACCAGCGGTACATAAAGGAGAGGTCCGAGATAGCTGCCATGGTGTGTATGGGGTGGCCAGCGATGAGAGGTGATGGCCAAGAACAATTGGGGTTAGGGGACAGCAGGAGAGGCGTGCCCTCTGAGCCACAACCTGCTGGAGCCTGCTGAGAAGAGCTCTCCTCCCTTCGGCTGCCAGCAACAGACGCACAGCCCCTGTATGAGCCACTCTGTAATTTGTATAGGTGGATGCATCACCACACCAATTAGCCAGAGGCAAGAAATTCAAGTTCAACCTGAAGCTTTGTTACTTCAGACCGCCCTGGTGGCCGCCTCTCTCTCTCCTCCAGCTCTAATGGGGGAAGGTGTCAGGGATGGGACAAACCACAGTGGTGATGCTGGTGCTGAAAGGTGGCTCACCTGGGTGGCCTGAGCAGGGGAAGGAGCAAGGAGGACTAAGCCCAGAAGACCCATCCTGGCAACCCCCCACCTCCAGCCCAGGGATCAAAATCAATTGTTATGAATGCAGGCATGTAAAGAAATGTAATTGTTATTTTGAGTAGAAATATGAAGATGAACCTGTTAATGCAAAACAAACAGAACTGGTTTTGTGCCCTTCAAACCCCAAGGGAAATGAGTTCCAGTGTATCAGCTCTTTGGAATTCTCTGTTCTTAGGTGAGTCTCCCCTGATGAGAGAGGATGAGAAATAAAGGGTCTGCTCCAGGGTGGATGCGCCTCCATTGTCTCGAGGTCAGAGGCAGCAGGGCCTAGAAAGCAGAAACTCCTGAGGGGCTCAGGGCCTGGATCCTTGGGGGATGATGCTTGAGTTACCAATGAGGAGTCCCCACTTCACTCCAAGCGAGCCCAGCGCCCCCACAGCAACTGGACAAGCAGAGGTCTTCAAGGATCAAGGACACATCAACTTCCCCAGCCAGGGCCCCCAGTGGGCATTTTCTTCTACCTCCAGGTCCAGGCAGCTGGTAGGCTGAGTTGAGGATCCTAAAGTGGGGGTGATGTCAGGGGAAGCAAGGGACTATAAAGTGGTAGCAAAGGACTATAAAGTCAGCTGACACTACGCTTAATGGAAAGTGCAGAGGGAAGGGAGGCCAGGAGCCAAAATGATTGTAGGGCACGAGGCTGATAACAGGTCCAACCACAGGTGGCAAGAAAAGTTAGGAGGAGATTCTTGGGGCACAGGGAGGGGAGGCAGGAGAATAGAGAGTTGTGAGCGAAGCATCATTGAGACCGAGGCTCAGCCAGATGATGAGGAGGGGTGCCCTGGGCAGTTGTAGGAAGGACCTGGGGCCACATCCTTGGCTCTGAAAGGGGGTGATGTAGGAAGAACTGAGGATGCAGGTCAGGGACTTGGGAAACTCTCTGTGTCAGGTCTTTAAGGGAATGGAGAGATTCTAGGCCATGGGACAAAGAACTCACAGAGAGGTAGAAGGGAAGCCAGTAAAGCAAAGGAAGCAAGGAAATGAGACAGAGGTGTGAGTAATCCCTCACCCAGGATTGCAGAACTATGGGGACAGAATGATGCTGGAGTCTGTACTGGTCCTCTGGACAAACCTCTAGGGTCATCATTCCTCAGGATTGTCCTGGTGACCAGCCTGGAGGACCCGGGACCAACTGCCTACACCTTCCCTGTCTAGAGGGTCTGACATAGAAATGAGGCCATGAAGTCCCCTAGAGTGAAGGACAAGGATGCTGGTATGCTGCACTGTCTACCAAGGATAGTTAGCTCTAGAATCAGATAAAGCAGGTGTCATCTTGGAAAATTGCAGGGAGTTTGGCATTCTATACCAAGAGTGCTGGGATCTGGGGGAGGGGGTGTGTGTGTGTGATAGTTCATGGACCCAGTCCTAGGGAGCAGACCCAAAGCCTGTAGGATATGGAGATGGGAGATGGGAGGTGGAGGCAAACCTCACTTACTTCCTACCCACCCCCAGTCACCGCCTACAATTGATGTGGGAGGCATCTCAGAATTCTGTCTGCCTCCTTCGTGAGTGAACAAGGGTGTTTTGGCTCAGAGAAGTCAGACAATGTCACTCAAGGGCTGAGCAGGCCCAGGAATGTCCCAGTTCTTGAGACAGCCCCAGATGGTGAAATCCAGGGGTTTGTCTCTAAACCTGAAAAAGAATGAGTTGGAACTGCCCCAACAGACGCCTGGGCCTGACTTACCGTCTCCGAGCCCTGTCTGCTGATTGCCAGGACACACAGCGCTTCCCTGGACTCAAACTTCCAACATCAAAAAGGCAGGTTGTGGAATGGGAGATTGGGGGGCTGCAGGACAACACAGAGAGCTCTTCTCCCAGGACTGAGAATGCTGCTCCCTCTGATGACCGGCCCTCCAACTCGGATGAGGCTGCTGGGTGCCCTGTGCATCCTCGACTCCTGCACACAGGTATTTTCAGTGGAGACAGGACACTTTACCTCCTCCAGGCCATTTCCATCCCATGGGATGGAGAAACCAAGGCACACCCTGAGGAGGTGACTAGAGACAGAGCACGTGGGGCTGAGCCCCTTCCCAGAGGCTCACACCCTCCAGGCAGTGCAGATTCCTCAGGGTGGCAAGAGGGCCGTGGGGCTGAGAGTTTTGAGATGCTGCCCAAGAAACGGGGCACAGATGTGTGCTATTGGATCCCTGTTTCTCAGCCACAAAACTTTGCCCTTCCTTCCCAATATCCCAGAGCCTCAGGAGAAGCCTGGGGCAGAGATGAGGAGGAGGATGAGCTACCTGACCTTAGAAAAGGAGAGCTCCCTCCTTTCGCCTTCTCTCCTTCCTCTTGAAGCATTGTCCCTCACACAGCACCCAACTAGACCCGTGTGGCCCCCAGTCTTGACTTGATAGGGCCCTGGCCCTTGGGGAGCTCCGGTAGACCATGGCATCCATCAGGAAGGAGGGCGGGTAGCTCATAGGAAGTAGACAAGCTTGGCATCCCGGTCAGGTGAGTATTGGGTATGTGGGTGGCAGGCAGTCAGGGTGTGTCCATGCAGTTCATGACCAAGCACAGAGATTCAGCTTGCATTTTTCCCAAATATTTTCGGTTATTTTGATGTCTGTTCAGGATGAGAAAGTTTCTGTATGTGTGTGTGTGTGTGTGTGTGTGTGTGTGTATGAAAAGTTTCCACATTCCTCCATTCCAACTCATGGCTCTAACACAGGGAGAAAATTTCTAAGAATTCACGCCCTTCCCTCCCCTGTAAACCCATGCCCTAAATTAATCATTCAAATTCCCCAAGAAGCACCCAAACTCTTACCCCAGGAATACCCGTTCCACACTAAGCAACCTCTGGTTCTATTCCTGAGAATATCCAATACATAAATTGGATATTTCTATAAACACTAGAGTGGGCTTCTTTGGTGGCTTACTGGTAAAGAATCTGCCTGCCAACACACAAGACTTGGGTTCGATCCCTGGGTGGGGAAGATCCCCTGGAGGAGGAAATGGCAACCCACGTCAGTATTCTTGCCTGGAAAATTCCATGGACAGAGGAGCCTGGAGGGCTACAGTCCATGGAGTCACAAAGAATTGGACACAGCTTGGTGACTAAACAACAATAAACGCTGAAATCTAAGCGCATGAAAACCACCTGCTCTAATGTCAGTTCATCTTGAGTCCACAAAGTCTCTGTCCTCCCTAGATTCAGTTTCTTCCCCAGACAACAAGGGATTCAGATGAGACAGTGTTCCCCTGGTCTACCAAGCCTGATCCTTCCCTTATGTCACCAATTGACCACATGGGACCCTGAGGTTAGAGCTAATGTCCTCACTGTGTGGATGACTCAGAGCCTGGAGAATGGACCTAAGACTAGAGGAGGTGCTAATGACGGACCCAGGCTTCCAGACAAGGGTTTGCTTCTCACCCCAAGGTCCACAGCTCACTCACCTGATGCCGGGAATGGCTCCCCACAGAGTTCTTTGACCTATGGAATTGCCCAAACCCATCCCTCCCGGTGGCTTCCCTGGTGGCTCAGAGGTTAAAGCGTCTGCCTGCAATGCGGGAGACCTGGTTTTGATCCCTGGGTTGGGAAGATCCCCTGGAGAAGGAAATGGCAACCCACTCCAGTATTCTTGCCTGGAGAACCCCATGGACGGAGGAGCCTGGTGGGCTACAGCCCACGGGGTCGCAAAGAGTCAGACACGACTGAGCGACTTCACTTTCACTTTCATGCCTCCTGGAAGCCCCCATCCAGAACCTCAGGATTATTCATGCTGGTCTTGAAATAACTGTGCTTTACCCCAAAGGTGGTAGGAGAGTTCCCTGCTCGAGGCCGAGAGGCAGAGAGGCAAGGCATTCAGAACCTCAGGAAACAAACAGAAAACAATAGAATCTCAGTTCAGAGTGGAACGGGATAAGCTTGAAAGTTTGAGGAGTTGTGAAGTATAGCAGCCAGGGAGAGAAAACTTATGATGATGGTACTGTTTTTGTATAGAGCTTGAGTAATTCTTGAAATAGCTTATTTATATGGGCTTATCAACTCCAGGTGTGTGTGTTAGTTGTTCAGTCATGTCTGACCCTTGGCAATTCCATGGACTGTAGCCCACCAGGCTCCTCTGAACATGGGATTCTCCAGGCAAGAAGACTGGAGTGGGTTGCCGTTCTCTTCTCCAGGGGATCTTTCCGACCCAGGGATGGAACCTGGGTCTCCTACATTTCAGGTGGATTCTTTATGGGCTGAGCCACCAGGGAAGTCCCTTATCAACTCTAAATCCTGCCATGAGTGGTGCAAGGCACCACTTATAAGCCATCTCCTCCTATTCTCTGCACATGTATTCAATTATCAGAGTTTGCCCATATCACCTCCTTCATACTCCTCAGTTCTTTCTCTCCCCTCTCCTGCTCTAGCCAACAACCTGGCCATCTGTCCAGTTATTGTACTGAGTTATCATAACTGTCCTCTAAGGAACACCTCCCTGCCTGTGGTCTCGGCTTCCCCACATTCAAAGCCACCCCTTGCTCTAGAGGCTGATTTGACTATTTTAACTCCCCTGATTAAATCTCTTCTGTGGGGTTCCATTGCCATTACAAAGATGGTCTCCAACCTTTCCAAGGCCTACATCTTTCTACAAGCCCACCCATGCCTATCTGTCCCTGGTGGAACCCACAGCTTAGGCCGTCCACAGTCACTCATTGAGCTGGGCATAAGCTGACACCATTCTCATATTATGAAGCCTTCCTGCCCTACTTTGCCCGGTTGCCAGTGTCTCAAGTTCACTTCTTCAGTCCTCAGTTCAGACCCTTATCTCCTGAACCCTCACCTCATTTCACTGGCTACCGAGGCTACCTACCTTCGCTAATATAGTCACAAGCAGCAAAAATGATGATAATGGCATTACTGTATCTCTTTTTCCTTTCTCAGCTGTCAGACACTTTAGGTAAAGGACCAAATCTTCTTGAACCAGGAACACTTTTTGAGGACTCACAAAAGTGCCCAAGAAGTATCTGTTGATTTGAGTTAAGTGTTCCATGCCCCGCCTTCAAGGGCTCCCTGAAGCTGAATATCACAAGTGTTATGAACATGGGCTCCACAGCCAAGTAGTCCAGATTCCAATTATGCCTCAGATACTTTCCGAATGTGGACCCACATCAAAGGTGGGGAGTGGTTGAAGCGAACTCTATAGTCCTGGAGCCCATTCTGACACCCAAAACTTAGAAAGATGCTTCCCAATGAGAGACCTACACAGAGCAAGAGAGAGGGCTTGGAAGGTCTGTGAAGAAAGGAAACCCGAATAAAAGTTGGCCCCCACCCAGAGGCACAGAAGTAAGAGGAACAAGGGAGGGTCTCTGTGCCAAACCAATACCTGAGGGAGTCTGAGAAGGCCTCCATGGTGTACTTGAACATGGAGGAGCCTCCAGCCAAAAGGCTCAACCTGTCCATGACGCTGGAGGCATTGACCACATGGCCCCCTGCCTTCTACACCAGGGGCAGCAGGCTCAGGGTCACCTTGATCACCCCCAAGACGTTCACCTCTAGCAACTACACAAAGCCCTCTTTGGTCGGCCACTCATTGGGTGCGGTGGGTGTGAGAATGCTGGCATTATTCACCAGACCTCAGAGTCCTGGGAAGAGTGAGGGCAAGAGGGCAACACTGTGCTGGGCCCAGGAGAGAGGACTCAGCCATGGTGCCAGGTCATCTTCCAACTGAGTTTTTTAATTGAGTCAACAACAACGTGCCATGAGGTAGAAGGGAAAAGAGTTCAGGAGAGGAAAAGAGGGTGTGGTGGCTGCAGGGCTGTCAGGGTTTGGATATTCTTTGAGCTATTGGAAGGCAGGGATGGTTCTACTCATTTTTCTGCCCATCAGTAGGCAATAAGCCCCTTTATTAAGGTCACAGACAGAGTTTGGGAAAATAGAGTGATGCTCACAAATATCAGAGGAGAGAGACAGAGACTGGAGAGAGGAATGGTAAGAAACAGAAATGAAGGGGAAACTAGAAAAGAGAAAAGAAAAAGGAAATGAATGAAAAAAGAAATGCTAAAAAGAAAAAAAAAAGAATAATCACTTTCTGTAAGCTGGTTGGGAAAGACACACTTGAAAACCTGATAGGAGAATTTAGAGAACAGGCCTGCATTGCACATCAGGAGACAAGCTTTTGAAACACCTTGGAGATCTTCCCAGTAAATGAACAAACACAAAGAAATGTGGGTGGTATCTCTGTCCCCTACATGCTCCTTCACCCACTGGGTGGTCACAGTCATGCTCTCTGTCTTGGTGATGCCCAAGATCACCGCCTCCAGCCTGTCTGATGTCTGGTTCCTTAGCAGCTTAGCTCCTGCTCCCTCAGACATGCATCCAGGACCCTCAAGCATTGCAGGTCCAGTTGTTGGGCCAGCAGGTTCTTGAAGCCTGAGTCACACCCCATGATGAAGATGAACTTGTCCTGGATGTGGCTCACCACCTGCTCTCCTGGTACCAGCGCAGGAGGTAGTGCAGGCCCACAAGGACTGCCAGGTATGGCCACAAGGCTTTACAGGGGACAGTGTCTAAAGGCTGCAATTGAACTAGAGTTCCAGCACTCTCTGCCATGGAGTACTCAGATATCCTCCTGTTCATACTGGAGTCCCTTCTGATCTAGATCTTATAGTTCAAACTGTCTGTGCTTATGTCAGCTCTACTCAGTAAATGTTTACTTCTGTTACTTTCCAAATGATTCAATAAGTCAATACATCTTTAAAAATATATATATCTATTTATTTATTTGGCTGTTTCAGGTCTTAGTTGCAGCATGCAGGATCTTCGTTGCAGTGTGTGAGGTCTTTCAGTGGGAACACGGACCTGTAGATGTGTCATGTGGCCTTCAGTAGCTGCGGTCCTCAGGCTTAGTTGCTCCACAGCATGTGGGATCTTAGTTCCCCAACCAGGGATTGAACCCACATCCCCTCCATTTCAAGGCAGATTCTTAACCACTGGAACACCAGAGAAATCTGAAGTCAAGGCTTTTTTAAGGTATGTAATATTAAAACATACTGTTCAGTGGCATAAAATCCCCCGAAGTCTCTATAACCTAATTTTTATAATCAGGAACGTGAACTAAGATGACTGGGAGATACCTCCCACTTCAATTTGCACTCAGTCAAGAAATCTGTATGACTTTGTACAAATGCCTTCTCCACTGAGTCCATAGTCAGACCATCATGAGAAGAGAGGACACACAGAGAGTCAGGGTCTCTGGAAGCACTGGGACATCAGGGGAATTCCTGCCTTGATCACAGTAGGTACTCAGTAAGCGTTAGCAGAAAACATAAGACGGCTCCAGAAGTGACTCCCACTCACCTCCATTGGAGGGTGGGGGAAGGGGATCTGGGCTGGGGGACCTGGCAGGTGGCAAAGGATGGAGCGTAGTGACTCTATAGGAGGAGACCCAGGGAGGACCGCAGGGAGGCTTCTGATGAGGGAGGTGCTACATGCCCCCAGGGAAGGGTTTGGGCCCTGCCTCTCCCTTACAGACCTCTCTTGTTTGTCCATCCTTGTGCTAATCCTGGGACCCCAGGTCACATGATAATCCCGAGAAAGACACATTAGCCCCTCGCTTCTGCAGACAAAGGGATGACCTCACTTTCTTTTTCAAATCCTCCTCAGGTGTTCCAACTCACCCCTACACCTCTGTGAGGTCACCTGACTCTTCCTCTCATAGACACATACACCACTGCCCAAGGCCATGTTCAAAATCACTGGACCTGGGTAAATGTCTTGATTTTTTTTAAAGGGAATATAATCAATGGAAATTTAAGATTTCAAGACAAAACAAGAATTGGTTTCTGTGTTCTCTGTCAGGACCTCCAATGATGACACCACTTTCCAGCCAAGACTGGCTGAGTTAGCACCTAGGCTGATGTGTCAGGCTGGTGATCACCCTTCATACACATCCCTGACTACAAGTATCTTTAGGGAAGAAGAGTTTTTATCTCCCATGTGCATTGCAGTGGGAAGGGGACACTGGCCAGGGCCAAGGCACACCTGGAAGAGGTGGACAGGGGCAGAAGATGAAGGGGGGCGTGGACCCTCCCAGCTGCTCAACCCTACCCTTAAGTATGGATTCCTCAGGGTGGCAGGAGGGCCATAAGGCTCAGAGCCTTGAGAGGCTGATGAAGGATCAGGACACAGACAAGAGCTACTGATCTCAGTTTCTCACTACAAAACATGTTTCTTTCTAATATCCCCAAGTCCTAAGTAATGTCCCAAGGGGAGAATGGGGAGGAGATGGGAGTGAGGTGAAATGGGTGTCCTGGTGACATGAGAACTCCGCTCTCCACTATATTTCCCTCCCCCAACGCATCCTCTCCCCACTCTGTACACAACTACCCCCTACAATGCACCCCAGTCTTGGATTACAGGGCCTTAGCAGGCTGGGGGTTACTCCAGTACACCATGAGATCCACCAGGAAGCTGGGCAGGTAGCTCATGGGGAGGTAGATGAACTTGGCATCCCAGCCAGGTGAGTATCGGGTGCGGGGGTGGCAGGCGGTCAAGGCGTGCTCCATGCAGTTGGTCACCAAGGACAGATCCTGGGAAGCGGTTGTCTCCAACAAATTGATGGATTTCATGACTGTCGAGAAGGAGAAAGAATCCAGATATATTTCCACCTCCATCCATTCTGACTTAGGGATAAACTTATGGAGCAATGTTCTTAAGAATCCCTAGACCACCTAACTTGAATCAACCTACATTCTCAAACGAGTGCCCCAATTCTTACAGCAGGAGCAATGGTTCCACACGAAGTAACCTCTAATTCTTTTCCTGAGAATATCAGGACTACATAAACTGCAGGTGTCTACAGACAATAAATCTGAGGACATGAAAACCAGCTGTTCTAATGCCAGCTTGCTGTGACTACACAGGGTCTTCCCTCTCTGGCTTCAGTTTCCTCCCAAAATAAAAAGGGGTTCAAGGAGACAGTGGTCCCCATGTCTACCAAGCCTGGAGACTTTCCCTAGATCACCAGGTGATTACATGGAACCCTGGGGACAGAGCCCATGTCCCCACTGTGTGGGTGACTCAGAGCCTGGAGGATGGACACAATACTGAAGGAAGTGCTAATGACTGACCCAGGCTTCCAGACAAGGGTTTACCTCTCTTCCCAAGGTCCACAGCTCACTCACAGTTAGCCATGAACTTCTCTCCATAGAGTTCCTTGATCTCCGGGCTGGCCTGATTCCATGATGCCTGGAGGCCCTGAAAAAGTGTCTTAGGGCTGGTCATAGTTGTGCTGAAATAACCAGGCTCGATCATAGCCACCTTCACCCCAAAGTAGGAGAGCTCCCTCCTGCAAGGCAAACAGGCAGAGGGGCAAGGACTTCAGAGGTCTTCCAACATAAACACAAAAACACACCAAAAATTAGTAAGATGCCAAGAAAAACTGCAGCAGGATAAGCAGAAAAGGCTGGGAGATTGTGATGTACAGAAAGCCAAAGGGAGAAATCTAATGATGCTGTTATTCTGAATAGAGTTTGAATATCTTTCCTAATATTTTGTACACATGTGCCAACACCTCTGAATCCTACCAGTTGTTTTCCAAGGTACCACTTAAGTACAATCTCCTCATATTCCCCTCACATCCAATTGATCACCAAATTTTCTATATTTTATCTGTTCCATACTCCTCAATTTTCTCTCTTCCTCTCCTAACTGATCTACTTCCTGGCCATCTATCAGCTGGACTGTTCTAACTATCCCCTAAATATCATCTCTTTACCTGAGTATACCCTTCCCCCACATTGGAGCTATCTTCAGCCCAGCATAAGATAGGGTCTCTACTGCTGATATGATTAATTAGTTCCCTTGATTAATTGCTTCCATGCGGTTACACTGCCTACAAGGTTCCCCCTACCTAATATTATAGCAGCAATAAATGTGGAACATGCTGTAGCCAGTTATATCAGTGACAATTCTGCCTCACTTTCAGACAGTGGGACATCATCCAGGTAAAGTAAGTTCATTCAAACTCTACAGTCATATGACTGTAGAGCCCATCCTGACATCAAGAACTTAGGAAGGAGCTTCTCAAGGAATGCCTGGTAAAGTAAGAGAGACAATTACAGAAAAAAGAGCTCCAGCCAGTGATGAAAGGAACACTGTGAAAGGCTCCCCCAGAAGCACAGAAGCAGGAGGACCAAGGTGGGTAGTCTGTCCCAGGCCATTACCTGAGGGAGTCTGAGAAGGCCTCCACGCCATACTTGGACATGCAATAGCCCCCACCAAAGAGGGCCACCCGGCCCATGACGCTGGAGACATTGACCACACGGCCCCTCGCCTTCCGCACCAGGGGCAGCACACTCAGGGTCACATCGATCACCCCCAACAGGTTCACGTCCAGAATCTTCATGAAGTCCTGTTTGGTCAGCCACTCATTGGGTGCAGTGGGTATGGAGATGCCCGCATTATTCACCAGACCCCAGAGTCCTGGGAACAGTGAGGGCAAGAGGGCAACACTGTGCTGAGTCCAGCAGTGTGGACCCTGTCATGGTGCCAAGTAACCTTACAACCCGGGAGGACTTTAGGAGAGAGGCCGCAGTGGGAACCACTCGAGCAGAGACTGCCATGCTCCTGGGGGCTTGGGGAGACCAGACTCAGTGAACAGTGGGAGGAGAGAAGGCAAGCCTCCCTCCTGACTCAGCCTTCACACCCCACCCACTGCCTGGTGACGAGGAACCAGAGTTGATGAAGGCGGGTATTGAGGTTCAGGAGATCTAGTGTGCCTATAGTCTGGAATTTGAGAATGCAATTTTAAGTTTTCACAATCCATATTGCTTTTGCAGACATTATAAATATTCCTCTGACTTTTCAGATTTTCTGACTGAGTACTCAACAGCTAGTATGAAGGAAAGAGAGGAAATCAGAGAGAAATAATGAGGAATGCAGGGAAAGAGTGGAAGGAAGGAGAAAACAGATAAAAGACAAAAATAAAAAGATGATTGAAGGTTAAAGGCAGATTGCTTGAGGAAAAGAGATCTGAAGCCCCAGGTTTGGGGGAATTGGTTAGAGGTGTGGTATTGATTTGTAGGGCCTGGCCTTGAAACACTTGCATCAATATTGAGCTATATTCCCACAAAAATTTGGGAATTCAGTGGGTAGGTTTTCAGGAGAAGCCAAGCTTCCCCAAATCGCAATTACATGTTTTCCCAGAAAAATCTACCCTCTTCCTCCCACTAGAGGCTACTCTGGCCCCAGTTCCCTCAGATCACAGGTTGCCCAGCTTCATAGAAACCTGTCTGTGAGACACAAAAACGCATCAAGAACTTAAAGACTTATCAACTAACAGAACTCAGGACAGAACAGCAGGGTCAGGGCAGTTGGGAACAAGGTGTCAGAATGAACACACAGAACTAGTCCCTCCACTGCTCAGCACCAAGCCTGCCCTTGTAGAAATGGATATTCCTCATTATTTGACCAAAGATCAAATTAATACCCATGATTAGAGCTTAGGGAATTGGGTAGAAAGAAGTTTACCTAGACATCATTTATGCTCAATGCAATGAATAAAATATGGGAACCAATTACATTCATACCATGAGATAATTTTCATGAAGTAGAGCTATTCTAAAGAATATAATAGTCTCAATCATTATTTATTAATTTTTTGAACACATTTTTGTTACCTGTAAAATTGCTCACCTTCTTTCACTGGAAAATTAGGAAAGAGACTATGTCTAAATTGCAATATCATGTATGTCAAAATGTTATCAGCACTTATCTGTGGGTGGTTGGATTTGAGGTGATTTGGTTCTCATCCACATACTTTTCCCACTGTCCACCGTGTCATGTTTTAAATCTGTCTTTAGATAAACTAAAGTTCTTTCCTTCTCCCATAAAACAGGTACAACTGTAGTACCACAAAGAGACACATCACACATAGGGAACAACAAACAAAAAAAAAGAGAATGTGACCCCACTGTAGTTTTCAGGCCTTCCTTAGACAACTCCTGAGAGTTCAGTGTCAGCACCGAAAATGGGTGACATTAAACCTCTAGTAGCCTGGCTATGGGTCACCAGCAAGATCATGTTCAGGTGCTGAGAACACAACCCAGCTCCAGCCCTGCTCCCAGCCACCCATGCAGCCTTCCAGCCAGAGTTCCCCTCTCCATCCCTCTTCCAGAAATTCCACCCTGATTACCCTGCTCACACAACAGTAAGAAAGACAGACTTTCGCTGAGACAGGAGGGGACACTAGACAGGTAGTCTGCAAGGACACAGTCTCATCAGGGAAATCTCTCCCCCAAACTATAGAAGCTAGGTCAGGAGGTGGGTGTATGGGGTGGCAGAGGTTTGGCTGGTCAGCTCAGTGAGGTGAAGAAGGCAGGTGGGACTTCAAGTCACAGAAACAGCTTGGAATGTTCCCCAGGGAGCTGACAACCACTGTCCCCTCACACAGAGAGAAGAAATAAACAAACAAGAAATCTGGTTGGTACCTTTGTCCCCCACACGCTCCTTCACCCACTCAGTGGCCTCAGCAACGCTGTCTGTCTTGGTGACATCCAGGATCACCGTCTGCAGCCTGTCTGATGTCTGGTTGCTCAGCTGTTCAGCCCCCTGCTCTGTCAGACACGCAGCCAGGACCCTCAAGCCGCGCAGGTCCAGCTGCCTGGCCAGCTGGTTCCCGAAGCCCGAGTCACAGCCCGTGATGAAGACAAACTTGTCCCGGAGGTGGCTCACCACCTGCCTCTCCCGGTACCAGCGCAGGAGGTAGTACAGGACCACGAGGACCACCAGGTACAGCCACATGGCCTTTTACGGGACAGACACACACAGCCTGGGGTGAAATAGAGTCTGGCTAGTGATCAGACAGGAGAAATTAAGAACACACAAGATTATTGTTGGCAAACCAGGGTCCAAGCCCTCTCACTTGGAGCTCTCAAGATCGTTCTGCTCACCTTCTTCAGTGAGTATCACTGACTCTAACCCCAATGTGTGCTTTTTGGTACATTTAACCCATTTCTAACAGATGTCAATGTAATTATAACACAGTCTCTTAGGGATGACAATAGGTTTCCCAACCACCTCTGTCCTGTCCTCTCACTCCTCCCTGTTTGCCCCTGCCTACCTCTCCCCTCCCCACCCCCAGTCCCTCACATCGGAACCCACACATGGCACGGTTCCGTGGCTCATGACTATCTTCTTCCCGTTGTCCCTTTCAAGTCTGTTACCTGAGTCTCCCAGATCTAAAGAATATTTTTTGAAGGTATACTTAGATTCATGAGACACACGGCTTCAATACCCAGTTTGTCTGCCAACTAGCTGTGTGACCTTGGGCAAATGGCTGAGACTCTGATCTGGTTTCCTCCTCTGGCTCTGCTCACAGAATTCCCTCCTAAAAGACTAAGTACCCTCAGCTTCTCTAGGATTAGAAGGAGAAGGCAAAAGAGAATAAGGTCTCACCTGGTTCCCTGGACCAGGAAGTGTTCAGAAGAGCAGTGGAGGTGTCTGAGGCCCTACGAGGAAACAGGAAGGGGATGAGGGGACACAGGCATTGGTGAGACTTCTCCCAGATGCTGGGACGGGTCTTGGAAGGACTCACACAAAGCTGCTCTAACAGCTGTTCCCCTTTTACTCTGTGAAGACGCCCTGCCCACAGTCCTGGGTGCCCGGCTCCATTGGCCTCTCCCTTCTGTGCTAAGCCCCTGCCCAGCCCAGCACCACACCCAGAATCCTGACCAATCAGACACTGAGAAGAGACTGATCTGAATCTTGGCAAGCATTAACTGGAGTTCTAACTCTCGCAATCAGGGAGATCTATAAATCACAATGATGGAAAGGAATAATTGCAGTTTGTATTAGGGTGACAGTGGAGAGGAGGAGGGAGCTGACCCCTCAGGAGACTAAAGAAAGGACCTGAGACTGGACCTCAGAACAGCTGTGCATGGAAGATACCATCCAATAACAGGGGTGGACCACCAGGATCGTGGGGCTGGAAAGAAGGACAGGGACAGAACGAGCCAGGGTCAGTGCCCTAGACATCTCCTCACCATCCACGTTTATCACACCTATAACTCCAAGTAAGGAAAGAAAACGGATGCTGGGAGGAAGGAGAGACTTCCCCAAGGACACGGAGGCTCAGATGCTCCTGGAACCCACTCCAGCAGACAAGAAACACAGAGGAGATGGCAGATTAGCCTTTGCTGGTCATGGCCACCTGCAGGGAGCTGACTGTCATCCTGAAAGGAGCTGTCCCTCAGATGGGAGTCGGCAGCAGTAATGGAAAAGATAGTCCTGCAGAAACCAGCCTGTGCGTGCTTCCTGGGTCACCAGCAGGACCCTCCTACAGAGCTCCCCAAAGGGTGAGGCTGAAGAAGGCCAGGATGTAGGATGGTGCCCTGGAAACTGTCAGGAAGTTGGGGGGACATGCAAGTCTTATACAAACACTAACTCTGCTAAGGGAGAAGGTTGTGATTTCTTTACTGAAAGAAATGAGATTTTTTTTTTCTCAATAACCACGAATCCCACCACCATAACTTCCCAAGGGGCCATTCAGCAGACCCAATCCAGCCTTCACCCCATCTGCTTCTTTTTTGTGAATCTGAGTGTAATGTGATGACCCGCTGGGGTCTCAGGAACTTCAGACAACATTCTGGGTAGGAACAGCCACAGGAAAGTCAAGAGAGAGGAAGGAAGGAGTCTGGGTGACACTCAGTCACCTGAGAGCTGTGAGGGGCAGAACAAGAAATCTCCGAGACGTGAACCTGCTGGGAGACTCACTGACATAAATCTCTGCAGGAAGTCCTGCGAGGGACAGCTGCACTGCGTACTAAGGCAGCACATGTCTGAACTTCCTGGTAATTGGATAGATGAGGCTCGCCCCCTGGTGACACCCTGAAGGGTGTCATGAGAGGCACTTGTCAAGAGTCAGGCTGCTGCTACTGCTAAGTCACTTCAGTCGTGTCCGACTCTGTGTGACCCCATAGACGGTAGCCCACCAGGCTCCCCCGTCCCTGGGATTCTCCAGGCAAGAACACTGGAGTGGGTTGCCATTTCCTTCTCCAATGCATGAAAGTGAGAAGTGAAAGTGAAGTCGCTCAGTCGTGTCCGACTCAGCGACCCCATGGACTGCAGCCCACCAGGCTCCTCCGTCCATGGGATTTTCCAGGCAAGAGTACTGGAGTGGGGTGCCATTGCCTTCTCCGGTCAAGAGTCAGGGCCACACACAATTCCTCCATCCACCCAGGAAGGGTCCTGTGAAGAGGGGAAGGCATCTGTAACAAGGGGAGGTGGTAGGACTGGAGTGAGAGTTAATTGTGCAATTAATTTCCAGCCCCACATGGATGCAGTCCCACTACCTGGATCCATAACACTGCCTTCCAGTGCTGAATTTCTGCAGTTTAGGATTGGGAGTGGGAAGTTACTGACCACATTCAACTCACAGTGGGCCAGGACGGCCTGAGTAAAAAGTGACCACAGCTTCCTATGGCATTATTGTGGATATTCATAGCATGGGTTCCTGCCCCTGCACACGTCCATTAGACCAGACCCACTTCCCTCCCCAAGGAAGGCAGCCAGAAAAGAGGAGGAAGAGGGCTCTGCCGAGGGTCCAGGCTGAGGATGTGCACTAGTGTTCATTGCATTTCCTTTTAATGCACCTGTTGCTCTGCCTTGTCTGAACTGGGGCCCTTGAGTCACAGTCCACTCTGTCCACCATGACATCCATCTCATTTCAGCCATTGCTTCCCCCCGATCCCCCGCCAGCCCCTGTGTAGACTCAGCAAGGAGGGTCATGAGGTTTAACATCTCAAGCTCTCTATGATCTGAAGAGGATTCCTGAGGGTTAGTCCCAAGGTCCTGAACACATACCTTCAAGTTATAAAGTAAATCAATGATTATTTGATTTCAGTTGGTCTGATATGTCTGGCATTCTGTGTGTGTGTGTAAATAACAATATGAAAATCTGGAGTCTTTAGATCAAGCATGAAGTTCTAGGCCTGCATCTGAGTAGGGGACATGGAGTGACATGAGGGCCTGACACCATAGCCTTGAAGGACTCAGAGACTCTTGAGAATCCTCCTGGTCATGCCGATTCATCAGCATTCCCCTGTCTGACACCAAGCACTCAGAACTCAGACACTTCAAACCTATCCTCTCTCTGCTCTCCTCCCCTAGTAATGCCCTGACCATCTCTCCTCTAGGAACATCCCCCTGCCTGTGGACACAACTCCCACACATTTAGAAGTGACCTCTCCCTGCAGCCCCTGGAGTCTCACCCACAGCTGTGATGCAGTAGCTCCCTTGATTAGTTACTTCATGGGGACATCCCCCCAACAGGGCTCCTGGAACCTATATATGTAGCAGTTAAGCACATGGAAGGACTGCACACTCAAATCATTTCAGTTCCAATTCTGCCTCCAAAACTGTGTGACTGTGGGCCCTCATGCAGGCAGTAATATGTTTAATCAAACTCCTTAGTCCTAGACCCAACTGGACACCAAATAGATAAAAATTTTCTTCCCAGTGAAAGACCTACACAGAACAAGAGAGAGAGACTTGGAAGGAACAGTTTCCAGAGAGAGGAAACCCCTGAAAAATAGTGCCCTGCAAGCACAGAAGCAGGAGGACAGAGAGGACATCTATTCAGGCCGTTACCTGAGGGAGTCTGAGAAGGTCTCCACGCCGTACTTGGATATGAAGTAGCTTCTAAGGTTCACCCATCCCATGACACTGGAGACATTGACCACACAGCCCCCTCACCTTCCACACCAGGGGCAGCAGACTTAGGGTCACCTCCATCACCCCCTAATAGGTTTATGTACAGAATCTTCATGAAGTATCAGCCACTCATTCAGTGGGGGTGGACGTGGAGATGCTGGCATCGTTCACCAGACCCCAGAGTCCTGGGAAGATTGAGGGTGAGAGGGCAACAGTGTGCTGGTCCCAGGAAAGAGGACCCAGCTGTGATGCCAAATTCCTTCCAACCCAGGGAGGACTTTAGGTGAGAGGTTGCAGGGGGAATGGCTGGAACAGAGACCACCGTGATCCAGCTGGTCTGGGGAGATGAGACTCCCACCCTGCGGCAGTGGGAGGGCAGAAGGTGTGCCTCCCTCCTGACTCAGTCTTCACAGCGCAGCCCACTGCCTGGTGACAAGAAACTAGCACCCCAGAGTTGGTGAAAGCAAGGATGGACAAAAATGAAATAAGATGGGTCCATAGTCAGGAAGTCGGTGTGAGAAACTTCATAGTCCCCACTGTCTTCCTGGACATTATAAATATCCCATTACATATTCAGATTCTCAAACAGCTTCAGGATGATGCTTGACAGCTAGAAAGAGGGAAAGAGAGGAAAACATAGAGAGATAATAAAGTAAGAGGGGATGAGAGAAAGAATATTGAATAAAAGGGAAAAAAAAGGTGAGTAAAGTCTAGGTGCAGGTTGGTTCAGTAAAATACACCTGAAATCCAGGTTTGGGGGAACATGTTGACAAGCCTGGTATTGACTTCTTAGACCTGGGCTTGAAAAACTCTCATCAACACTAAACTACATTCCTAAAGGAATCTGAGGAATTCCTTCAAGGGGTAGTGTTTCAGAGGGAGGCAGACATGCCTGTATTAACCACCATCACCCAAACTGGAATTTTACACTTTGCGCTAGGAAAATCCACCCTCCCTCCAACCATAGGAAGCCACTCAGGCCCCAGTTCCCTCCCTCAAGTGCTGATCAATCCCCTCCAATCACAGGTTGCCCAGCTTCATGGAAACCTGTCTAGGAGAAACAAAGATGAATACCAAGAATTTAAAGATGTACCAACTAACAGAACTCAGGGCAGAAGAGCAGGGTCAGGGCAGTTGGGTACAGGGTGTCAAAATTATTAACACACATAGTTAGACCTTTCCCTGCTCAGCAACAATTCTGCCCTTGTAGGAATTTTCATCTTCCAGCCATATTTGACCAAATATTAATTTAATATACATGACTAGAGAGTAAGGAATTGGGTAGAAAGAAGTTTACCAAGACATCATTTATGTTGAATACAGTGAATAAAATGTGGGAAGCTATAATATTCACACCACGAGTACTTTTTACTAAGTAGTGATGTTCTAAAGAATACAGTATTTTCCATTTATAGGAGAGCTAATGCCTATCCTTCTAAAACTCTTTCAAAAAATTGCAGAGGAAGGAACACTTCCAAACTCCTTCTATGAGGCCACCATCACCCTGACACCAAAACCAGACAAAGATAACAACAATAAAAAAGAAAAGTACAGGCCAACTTCAATGATGAACATAGATGCAAAAATCGTCAACAAAATTTTAGCAAACAGAATTCAGCAACACATCAAAAAGCTCATACACCATGATCTAGTTGGGTTTGTTCCAGGGATGCAAGAATTCTTCAATATATGCAAATAAATCAATGTGATACACTATATTAACAAATTGAAAGACAATGTTGTAGCCACTAGTGCAAGGAAACAAACTCACTCAGAAGGACAATGCAGATAGTGGAGTGCAGTTTATTACACCGCGGGCCTAAGGCAGAGTCTCCTCTTAGCCAAGGACCCGGATCAGTTTTTGTGAAAACTTTATATACCCTAAAGGGTAGGGTACATGCTCAAACCCACCTCCCCAAATTCTCTGAAACTAGTCTGAACAAAGGAAAAGAAAGATACAATCAAAGTTAACCCGTGATTCATATGCCTTAAGCCTAGGTAGTTAACAGTGGACAATTATCAATAGGCCTGTGATCATACCCCAATAAGCATGATAGAATATATGTTTCTATTTGGTTACACAGATAATTAGGGTATTCTTTTAGGCGCTGGAGAGTCTAGGTATGAGCCTTGGGACTCTTCCATGGGGCGGAGTGGGGGGTGGGGTGGGTCTGGTTTTCCAGCTGGTATGTCGTTTCCATAGATACTGGGCATATAGCTCAAAGTCCACAGTCTGGCCCAAGATGGAGTCCTGCTTTCAAGATGGAGCCTGTTCTGTCTCTTTCCTCCTTCATTCCCCCCTCCTGATGCTCTTAACTCATAGTATGAGCATCACTCATAGGAATATATTGCACCCTGGCTCTCTGACTGCCAATTTGGGAGAACAACACCAACCTTTGGGTTATAAAGTTCACAATACATTGTAAAATGCAGAGTCCACAAAGCATAACTATAACTATCAAGGCAACTGTAACAATGGTAAATATAGTTTTCCGCCAATTACCCTTCACCCAAGATAGGACTGAAGTCCAGAAAGGAATGTTTTCATCTGACATTGCTTTTAGCTGGTTTTTCATGTCATCTATGGAGAAGGCAATGGCACCCCACTCCAGTACTCTTGCCTGGAAAATCCCATGGACGGAGGAGCCTGGTGGGCTGCAGTCCATGGGGTCGCGAAGAGTCGGACACAACTGAGCGACTTGACTTTCACTTTTCACTTTCATACATGGGAGAAGGAAATGGCAGCCCACTCCAGTGTTCTTGCTTGGAGAATCCCAGGGACGGGGGAGCCTGGTGGGCTGCCGTCTATGGGGTCGCACAGAGTCGGACACGACTGAAGTGACTTAGCAGCAGTAGCATGTCATCTAATCCAACCATTCCATTCTGAAGGAGATCAACCCTGGGATTTCTTTGGAAGGAATGATGCTAAAGCTGAAACTCCAGTACTTTGGCCACCTCATGCGAAGAGTTGACTCATTGGAAAAGACTCTGATGCTGGGAGGGATTGGGGGCAGGA
>SJYT01067084.1:366793-418224 GCA_006410635.1 Cephalophus harveyi | reverse complement strand
GGGGCCCAGGCCTCCGGCTTGCTGTCGCCCTGGCGTCGCCGCGAGTCCCGCCGGGTGTGCGGACTCCGCGGGAGAGGCCGGCACCGCCGCGGCCGCGGGTTATGGGGCGGGGCCTCAGCCGGAGTGCCTGGGCTGCGAGGAGGTGTGAGGTGCGCCCGCGAGGCCGCGGGGCCTGACGGGGCGGTGCCTGACGGGGCGGTGCTAGACAAGATGTGTATAAGAGACAGGTATACAGGGGCCAATTTCACCCAGGGAACTCCCAAGTTTGTTAACCAACAAATATCCTACAGGTTGATGTTTGTTAGATTATTATTAAAAGGTTACTCTGTCTGTGGTGATTTGAATTACTACCTTTATTTTTTATTATAGGAAATTTTCATATGCAACTGGGTCTATTTCTGAACTTTCTGTTTTATTCCAACAGTCCATTGATCTCCTTGGTCTTGTATCAAATTTATTATTTTTCTTCCTGGATATTTATAATCTGCTGTCACAATATCATAGCTGGTAGGCTTTGTCTTCCTTTACTTCACCTCCATTCATCAGCTTCCCCAAACACTCATGCACACTTGCTCTTCTTTTTCAGAGTTCTCTTGATTTTTATATTTTCTCCATATGAATGCTAAAAGCAGCTTATCTAGCTCTAGAAAAAGTAAATGTTAATCTTTTCTGTTAAGATCACAGAAAACTTACAAATTAGCTTCAAGGGAGTAGACAGAAGGGGAATTTTAAAATACTAATGAAAGACAAAAGTCACCCTAATTAAATGAAAAGATACACTTGTTCTTGGATAGGTGATTTTTTTGTAGCTATTTAAGTGGCGGTTGTCTCTTTGACACATCTTGTTAGTGATTTTCTTTATGTATATGAAAATAAATAATCTCTCAATTTTATATCCTGATGCTTTTCCAGCTTTCCTTACTTTATAGTAGCTTTTTCAAGGATGTATTCTTGAGATAACGTTTCTAATTTCAGTGGAGTTTGTATATTGCTGAAGTTTCAGCCAATGTGTGTTAGAGAGCGATGCTTTTCTTGATAGTGGAAAGCTCAGTGTCTACCAAACCACACCCATCCTACTGGTGATAAAAGAGACTCAGGTAGACGCCATCAGAGGTGGTAGTTATGGGGGAACAGATACTGTGAGCTGAAGAACTCAGGCCACCTGAGGGTATAGATGTTCTTCGCCACTTGCTGACAGCTGCCATGGTAGGAATGGGATCTATGTTCCAAGACTGTCTATCTTTACAAGGAAAGCTAGAAATCTGGGCTTAAAAATAACTCTCCTGATTCTCTAGTTGGCTTTTAAAATACTCTGAGGCAAAATAGAAAGGACATGTCTAGGCATGCTGCGGTTCATGGGGTTGCAAAGAGTCAGACACGACTGAGCAACTGAACTGAACTGAACAAGTTAAATATATTCCACAAGCCCTCAGTGTATCATATTTGGGAAACAAATGATGTCATTCAGATGAGAGAGAAGTTGGAAGGAATGATAGATGGGATTTTTGACTTGTTATGGCTGTATTCTGATGACAAAGGTTCACATAGTCAAGGCTATGGTCTTTCTAGTGGTCACATATGACCATATATGACCACCTGAGAGTTGGACCATAAAGAAAGCAGAACACCAAAGAATCAATGCCTTCAAACTGTGGCAGTGGAGAAGACTCGAGAGTCCCTTGGATAGCAAGGAGATCAAACCAGTCAATCTTAAGGGAAATCAACCCTGAATACTCGCTGGAAGGACTGATACTGAAATTGAAGCTTCAGTATTTTGGTCATCTGATGCAAACAGCTGACTCATTGGAAAAGTCCCTGATGCTGGGAAAGATTGAGGAAAGAAGGAGAAGAGGGAGTCAGAGGATGAGATGGCTGGATGGCATCACTGATGCAAAAGACATGAACTTGGCCAAACTCTGGGAGATGGTGAGGGACAGGGAGGCCTTCCATGCTGCGGTCCACGGGTTCGCAAAGAGTCAGACATGACTGGGGAACTGAAAAGCAACAAATGGTTGTATTCATTTCCTGGGGTTGCCAGAACAAGTGGCCACAAACTTGTTGGTTAAAATAAGAGAAATTGATTCTTTTACAGTTCTGGAGGCTAGATGTCCAAAATTAAGGTGTCGACAGGGTCAAATCCTCTTCTGAAGGCTCTGGACGATGATCTTTTCTTGCCTTTCCAGCTTCTGGTGGCTCCAAGCATTGCTTGACTTGTGACCACATCACTTCAGCCCCTGTATCACTTCAGCCTCTGTCTCCATCCCCACAGTCTTCTCCAAGGCCCTTCTCTCTGTGGGTGTCTGCTCTGTGTGTCTCTGTTGAGGATACTTGTCATGGGTTTCAGGGCCAACACAAATAATCCAGGATGACCTCATCTCGAGAGTCTTAACTCCATTTGTAGTATAACTTCTTGTTAGGTAGACACCATCCAAATGCTTTCCCTATAAGGCCATACTCACAAGTTCAGGAGGTTAAGAAGTGGACATATTTTTGGGGGTCTACAGTTTAACATACTACAGTGAATTATATAACCCCTGGTGGCTCAGAGGCAAAGAATCCACGTGCCAATGCAAGAGAGAAAGGAGACGCAGGTTTGATCCCTGGGTTGGGACGATCCCCTGGAGAAGGGAATGGCTACCCACTCCAGTGTTCTTGTCTGGAGAATCCCATGGACAGAGGAGCCTGGCGGGCTACAACCCACAGGTTTGCAAAGAGTAGGACAGTGCTGAGATATAGCACACCTGTGTGCAATGCATAGTGGGTTATAGAAATAGAAGAAGGTATAAAACAAATACTTGTTTTCAGAATATATCATTCTGATTGATCCTTTCAGAAGGAGAGAATGTGAGTTCCCTGCTGTTTTTCCTTGTCAGTGTCTCCATCACCCCTTCCCACCCTCCAGCCTCTACTTCCTGCCCTTGCTTCTACTTGCTCACTTTTCTTTCTTTCTCTCCTCCCTCTCCTCTCTCTCTTTCTGTCTCCATCTGTCTTTTCTCCTCTTCTTTTTATTTGCTGATTCATTCTTCTCTTAGTGCTGTGTCCCTATGATGTGCTAGGATAGGTGTTTCTGAATCATGACGATGCCCTTCCTGAGTCAGAGGCAGACCAGGAAGAGCTAAGCACCTCTTGTTTACACATTCCTGCATAGGAAGCTTTGGGTCCTCCCTGCCAAGTAGACTAACAGGGATATTCTAGCCTGCAGTTCATGAGCTGTGTGGATAAGGCAGCAATCAAGGCTACTGGTCACTTTCTAATGCCTCATGAAGCTCCATTAGTACCTGACAAGCTCCACTTCACCCTGGCTGAGCTGGCAGCTGTGTCCTCTGACCCCCTCTTGACACTCTGATAGTTTTCCTTTCATCTACACATCTGTGAGAGCTTTCTTCCTTCTCTGCTGGAAAGGTCACCTCCCAAACATACTGCCTGGGATGAATTATGTGTCTATTGATTTGCACACTCTTGTCTCGACTGCAGATTTCAGGAGTTTAAGGGCAGCACCCCTGTTAAAAGAACAAAGAATCAGATAAAGGTAGTTTTGTAATACTAGCTAAAACCTTGCTCATTATGTCTATGCTGATCTTAGTTTACTTCCAGGATTATAAGAATATTGTTCACCATGTACCCAATGGGATATTTGCTTTGGCATAACCTGCAGATTTAATTTCTGAAATTAAAATTGTCTAACAAAAGAAGAATTTAATATAAAACATTTCATCAACTCCACATAAAAGATGACCTTTCTTCCTGAATATAATTTTTACTGTGTTTTCTGTGAACTGAAATCATAGTCTTTTAAAACTCAGGTAATTTAACTAATAATAAAGTGATATCTGTCCAGATCACTTTTCTTCTGAGCTTTCAGAAAATGAGAAGAAAATATCAATTGACTGCTATTCACACAGATATACATTGATATGCATATATTATTAGATTACCATTACTCTAATTTCTGCTTCAATTCCTGACTCTCTGTTGCACCTTGGTGATTATGGTGACTACACTAGTAGTCTGTTCTTTAAAAAAAAAAAAAATAGGAAAATAATATAAAAAGTGTATATAAGTTCCACAGAATCATTTTCAAAAATGGGAAAGGAGTAGGCCATGGCTTGTCACCCTGTTTATTTAACTTATATGCAGAGTACATCATGCAGAATGCCAGGCTGGATGAAGCACAAGCTGGAATCAAAATTGCCAGGAGAAATATCAATAACTTCACATATGCAGATGACACCTCCCTTATGGCAGAAAGCAAAGAATAACTAAAGAGCCTCTTGATGAAAGTAAAAGAGTAGAGTGAAAAAGCTGGCTTAAAACTCATCACTCAGAAAACTAAGATCATGGCATCCAGTCCCATCAATTAATGGCAAATAGATGGGGGAACAATGGAAACAGTGACAGACTTTATTTTCTTGGACTCTAAAATCACTGCAGATGGTGACTGCAGCCATGCAATTAAAAGATGCTTCCTCTTTGGAAGACAAGCTATGACCAACCTAGACAGCTTATTAAAAAGTAGAGACATTACTTTACCAACAAAGATCTGCCTAGTCAAAGCTATGGCTTTTCCAGTAGTCATGTATGGATGTGAGAGTTGAACTATAAAGAAAGCTGACCATTGAAGAATTGATGTTTTTGAACTGTAGTGTTGGAGAAGACTCTTGAGAGTCCCTTGGACTGCAAGAAGATCAACCAGTCCATCCTAAAGGACATCAGTCCTGAATGTTCATGGGAAGGACTGATGCTGTAGCTAAAACTCCAATACTTTGGCCACCTGATATGAAGAACCGACTCTTTGGAAAAGACCCTGATGCTGGGAAAGATTGAAGGCAGGAGGAGAAGGCGACGACAGAGGATGAGATGGTTGAATGGCATCACTGACTCGATGGACATGAGTTTGAGTAGGCTCCGGGAGTTGTTGATGGACAGCGAAGCTTGGCGTGCTACAGTCCATGGTGTTGCAAATAGTCAGACATGACTGAGGGACTGAACTGAGTCATTTTGCACTACAGCAGAAATCAGCACAGCATTGTGAATCAATTATACTTCCACAATGGCAAAAAGGATAGAAATAAACAAAAATATAAGCAAGACTGCGGGACTGTAGTAATTGTAATGGAAGTGTGAAAGTGGTTAGTCGCTCAGTCGTGTCTGACTCTTTGTGACCCCATGGACTGTAGCCTGCCAGGCTGCCCTGTCCTTGGAATTCTGCAGTGAACTTAGTGAACTGTGATAACTTGAGGGGGAAAAATAAAGACCAAATCTGACCTTCATTCAGCCTTCTATGTTATCAGCTCTCCAGTTGTTGTTATTCTTTAGTTGCTTAGTCAGTTAGACTCTTGCTACCCCATGGACTGTAGCCTGCCAGGCTCTTCTGTCCATAGGCTTCTCCAGTCAAGAGTATTGGAGTGGGTTGCCATTTCCTCCTCCAGGGGATCTTCCTGCCCCAGGGATCAAACTTGCATCTCCTATTTTGGCAGGCCAATGTTTTCCCACTGTGCCACCTGGGAAGCCCAAATATCTCCCACAGATTGCTCATATTCTTGCCCGTTGAGTTGGTGATGCTGTCTAACCATCTCAACCATTGCTGCCTCTTTCTTTGTCTTCAATCTTTCCCAGCATCAGGGTGATTGTGAGACCCACCCAATTATATGAATAGTGATTCATATAATTCATATAATTCATGATTCATATAATTCATTCATATAATGAATAGTGATTCACTGCTCTACATGAGAAGAAACACCAGGGTCTGGAATTGGCCAGACTTGGACCCCAAATTCCTCTCTGAGCCTTAGTTCCCATCTCTAAAGTGTAAATAACCTAAGTTTAGTACCTAGTTTCTAGGATTTATGTGACACTTAATGAAAAAAAAAAATATATATATATAATACTTATTGTTTTTCTAATTATAACTATTGGTACAACTTTCTATATAACCAAATATAAATCTATGTGACATTAGGATTTTTAACAACTACTTGGGAGACTTATTCATATATTTATTCATTAGATAAACATTTATGCCTTGGTTTATTAGAATTTAGTAGCAATACTAGATACCATGTACATAAAAGATGGTCCATTTATATGTGTTGATTTTGAGGCCAGCTGTCCTGGGGTACTGTGTAACGTGAGAGTGACTTTGATATTCCTATTGTTGTTGTTTGGCCACCAAGTTGTGTCTGACTTTTCGCAACCCCATGGACTGCAACACGCCAGGCTTTCCTGTCCCTCACCATCTCCTGGAGTTTTCCCAAGTTCATATCCACTGAATCTGTGATGCCATCCAACCATCTCATCCTCTGTCACCCTCTTCTTCTTCTGTCTTCAGTCTTTTCCAGCATCAGGGTCTTTTTCAATGAGTCAAGTTTTCTTCACATCAGGTGGCCAAAGTATTGGAGCTTCAGCATCAGTCCTTCCAAAGAGTATTCATGGTTGATTTCTTTTATATGGACTGGTTGGATTTCCTTGCTGTCCAGGGGACTCTCAAGAGTCTTCTCCAACACCACAGCTCAAAAGCATGAATTCTTCAATGCTCTGCCTTCTTTATGATCCAGCTCTCACATCTGTACATGATTACTGGAGAGACCAGAGCCTTGACTATATGGACCTTTTTGTCAGCAAAGTGATGTCTTTGCTTTTTAACACACTTCTTCCTGCCAAGAATCAATGATCTTCTGATTTCATAGCTACAGTCCCATCTGCAGTGATTTTAGAGCCCAAGAAGAGGAAATAAGTCCCTGCTTCCATCTTTTCCCCTACTACTTGCCTTGAAGTGATGGGACGAAGTGCCATGATTTTCGTTTCTGTGTGTGTATTTTTTAATATTGCATTTTAAGCTGGCTTTTTTACTCTCCTCCTTCACCCTCATCAAGAGACTCATTAGTTCCTCTTCACTTTCTGCCATTAGAGTGGTATCATACACATGTCTGAGGTTGTTGATATTTCTCCTGTTGATCTTGATTCCAGCTTGTAATTCATCCAGTCCAGCATTTCACAGGATGTACTCTGTGTATAAATTAAACAAACAAGGTAACAATAAACAACTTTTTTGTACTCCTTTCTCAGTCCTGAACCAGTCAGTTTTTTCATACAAGATTCTAATTGTTGCTTCTTGACCAACATACAGGTTTCTCAGTAGATGGGTATTATGGTCTGGTATTCACATCTCTCTAAGAATTTTCCTGAGTTTATTATGATCCACACAGTCGAAGGGTTTAGCGTAGTCAGTGAAACAAAGGTAGATATTTTTCTGGAATTCCCTTGCTTTCTCTGTGATCCAGCGAACATTGGCAATTTGACCTCAGGTTCCTCTGCCTTTTCTAAACCCAGCTGAACATCTGGAAATACTCAGTTCATGTAATGCTGAAGCCTAGCTTGCTGAATTTTGAGCATAACCTTACTAGCATGAGAGATGAGTAAAACCGTCTGGTGGTTTGACCATTCTTTAGTATTGCCTTTCTTGAAATTGGGATGGGGATTGACCTTTTCCAGTCCTGTGGTCACTTCTGGGTTTTCCAAATATGCTGACATATTCAGTGAAGCACTTTAATAGTATCATGTCTTAGGATCCCATCACCTCCACTAGCTAATTGGCAGCAGTGCTTTCTAAGGCCCACTTGACTTCACACTCCAGAATGTCTGGCTCTAAGTGAAAGACTACATCATCGTGGTTATCCAGATCACTAAGATCTTTTTTTATATAGTTCTTCTGTGTATTCTTTTCATCCCTTCTGATCTCTTCTGCTTCATTTAGGTCTTTACTATTTCTGTCCTTTATTGTGCACATCTTTGGATAAAATGTTCGTTTGATGTTTCCAATTTTCTTGAAGAGCTCTCTAGTCTTACTCTTTCTGTTGTTTTCCTCTATTTCTTTGCGTTGTTCATTGAAGAAGGCCTTCTTGTCTTTCCTTGCTATTCTCTGGAACTCTGCATTTAGTTGGGTGTACCTTCCCCTTTCATCTTTGCATTTTGCTTCTCTTCTTTCTTCAGCTATTTGTAAACCCTCCCCAGACTACCACTTTGTCTCCTTCCTTTTCTTTTTCTTTGGGAAGGTTTTGTTTGCTGCTCCCTGTACAGTATTATGGACCTCTGTCTGTATGTCTTCAAGCACTCTGTTTACTAGATCTAACCCCTTGAATCTATTTGTCACCTCCACTGTACATTCATAGGGAATTTGATTTAAGTCGTACTTGACTGGTTTAGTGGTCTTCCCCAGTTTCTTTAGTTTAAGCCTGAATCTTGCTATGAGGCTGATGATCTGAGCCACAGTCAACCCCAGGTCTTGTTTTTACTGACTGTATTGCTACATCATCAGCAACAAAGACTGTAATCAATCAGATTTCGGTTTTGACCATTTAGTGTAAAGTTGTCTCTTGTGTTGTTGGGAGAGAGTGTTTGCTATGACCAGGGCATTCTCTTGGCAGAAATCTGTTAGCCTTTACCCTGCTTCATTTTGTACTCCAGGACCAAACTTGCCTATTACCCCCAGGTATCTTGACTTCCTACCTCTGCATTCCAACCTCCTATGATGAATAGAACATAGTTTTTTGATGCTAGTTCTAGGAAGTCTTCTAGGTCTTCATAGAACTCATCACCTTCAGCTTCTTTGGCATTGGTGGTTGGGCTGTAGACTTGCATTACTGTGATATTGAATGGTTTGCCTTGGAAATGAACTGAGATCATTCTGTCGTTTTTAAAGGTGCACCCAAGTACTGCATTTCAGACGCTTTTTTTTTTTTTATTATGAGGGCTACTCCATTTCTTCTATGGGATTCTTGCCCACAGTAGTAGACATAATATATTAAAATCACTCATTTCCATTCATTTTAATTCACTGATTCCTAAGATGTCAATTATTTACTTCTGCCATCTCCTGCTTGACCACATCCAGTTTACCTTGATTCATGGACCTAGCATTCCAGGTTCCTATGCAATATTGTTCTTTACAGTATCGGATTTTACTTTCATCACCAGACACATCCACAGTGGAACACTGTTACCGCTTTAGCCCAGCCACTTCATTTTGGGGCTATTGGTAACTCTCCTCCACTCTTTTCAGTAGCTTATTGGACACCTTCCAATCTAGGGGGCTCATCTTTCAGTGTTAGATCTTTTTACCTTTTTATACAGTTCATTGAGTTCTCATGTTTAGCATACTGGAGTCGTTTGCCACTCCCTCCTCTAGTGAATCACGGTTTGTCAGAACTCTCCACTATGACCCATCTGCCTTGGATGGCCCTACACAGCATGACTCATAATTTCTTTGAGTTACACAAGCCCTTCGCCACGACAAGGCAGTGATCCATGAAGGGGATATTCCTAAGGCATAACTATTCCATGTGAATGAATGTCCTATCTCTACTTTTATCTGCTCCCCGGTTTTCCATTTTTTTTTTCCACCTACATATCTACTCTCTCCAGGAAGCCCTCTCTGACTCCCTAACACAGTTCTGTCTCTGTGCTCCCAAAACATCACATACCCTTCTTTCAGAGAAGCCTTCATAGTTGTAATCTAATATTTATTTAAACGGTGCTTGTTAAGTCTATCTTCTCCATCAGACTGGCTCTTAATGCATGAAGGGCCATGTATGTTTTAATCCCAAGGTCTATGAGTACATAGAACAGTGCCGGTCATAGGGTAGGTGCTCCAGAAATGCTTAATGGATGAGTGTGTTTAATGAAGAACCAACAGTTCATATTTTACTGGAGCAGGCAGAGTGCTGAGTGCTTTACACATAGTGGGTTGTAAAGACCCACAGATCTGTTGCAGGCCTCCTACGGGTTAGCAGTTCCAGTCTCTAGAAAACCATCCAAAAGCCAGTTTATGCTATGTTGGTACCTGGCTAAGGGCTCTGAGTTTTTCTTGAAGGCGATGGGCCTTCAGAAGAGGTAATTAACATGTGACCAAAATTGGGGTCTGGCTGCTTGCCACTCAAAAGCCAATAAAGAGGCGCAACTGGTGAAAAGAGAAGTTTGCTTTATTTCAGAGGCCAGCAACCAGGGCCAAGGGTAGACCTGTGTCCAAAGGTCAACTCCTCCACTGACAATCAGTGGGCAAGAGCTTTTAAAGCGGAGTTTCAGGGGTGCACAGGCAGAGGAGAGGCTACAGACAAAAATAACACAGTCAGCTCTGACAGTCGTCTTCTAGTTGATCATGCCATTTCTGATAGTGTCATCTCAGTTGTTTTGAGTACAGTTAATCTTTAGTTGTTCTCAGAGTTGTGGCACCGCATGTCATGGCTACACTAAGCTCATCATGTAATTAACTTCTTCCACATGGTGGGGGTTTCAGTGCCTACAAGACAGCTGACAGGACCTGGCTCAGAATATTATCTGTGACCTTTAAGGAGGAACTAAAGGCTCTTGACTTTGTTTGATGCCTAAACTATTATTATTTTGTCCTGCTGGACTGTTTTCCTTTCCTTCTGCATTTTCTCACTTCTCTGATTAAACTTGCTCTTTGGGTAAAGTTCTTCTACAGACAAAAGCAGGCAGAGGACATGAGGTGAGAAGAACCATAGGGTCCCGCTCCATTTCAAAAGCACAAGGCTATTTCGGGTTAGCTTCTTAGAATCACTAAAACATTGCACCAGGATGAAAATTCCTGAGGTGGGGAGTCCAGGGCATTAACTGGAGACATGGGTGAGGAACACCGTCTTTGAGGCTGCAGACGAGCTCCAGGCAGCAATGGAGCAAAGACAGTAGGAAAATTCACTCATAGGTCACCCAGCACCCTCCACCTTCCCCCAGCCATCTGCAGCCCACGGGAGGCAAAGCAGGGCTCCCATGATGCTGAGCAAGGTATGGTGCGAAGCAGAAGTCTCAACTGCAAAATGAAGACTCTGACATCTGAACCAGGGCAAACATTCAAGGTTGAGAAGGTAACAACGCTGAGAGTTAACAAATTGGGCTGAACCCGCTTGAATCCCAGCTGTGGAAATTCCGGAGTTGCTCTCGAGCCCTGCTTCTCACAATCTGGGCAACAAGAGCAACACCTGGAGCTTGTTAAAAACCCAGGATTGGAGAAGCCCTGCTTCTTAAAACCCGAGCTTCATGCACAGCACCTGGGGCTTGTTAAAATCACAGCCTCTTTGGTTTCACCCAGAACCTCCACATCTTATGAAATGCCCAGCAAATTTGGTCGCTCATTCCTGGGGGGGCATGAAAGCCAAATTCAGCCTACAGGTGAGTCCCTGCTGTGAGAAAGAAGCTGAGAGCGAACTTGGTGTGTGAGGAAAGGATGGCGGCTGCAACGAGGGAAGCCTGCTTCTTGTCCTCTTTCTGTCAAAGTGCAGGCTTTCTGGGAATCGTTGGTTCTCAAGGGAGGGACCTGCTGCTTTCTCATGCTCGCCAGCGTGTTCGCTAGCTGCCCCCTGGTCCTTCCTGACCCAGCATGTCTTTGCATTTCCAGCAGATAACAGGCTGAAGAGAGAGGTGTTTTGAAGTGATGGACTTTTTCAGTGATGAGGGTTCCTCTGAAGATGTTTTCTTCTGAGCTGGGGAATGTAGGTATGGATGCAATGATTTGAGCCATTTTAGAAGCTGCTCTTCTGAGTCTGGTTTGAGGCTCAGACCTGTGGCATGTGGCCAGAGAGTCTATTTCTATTTGGGTTCTGTTGAGGCTGTGTCTTCCTTCAGGGTGTGTTTTTCAGGGCTCAGGGGGCTGTGCCAAGGCAGGGGCCTTTCACTTTGTCTGTGGCTGCAGAAATAAACCACCTCAACTATCAGTGATTGAGAAGACGAGTCTCCCCAATTCTGCAGCCGGGGCTGGTCTCAGCCGAGTGGTTCTGCCGCCGTCAGCAGCAGGGCTGTGAAGTCCACAGAGGCTTGGCTGAGAGGGTTGGGGTCTGGCTGGGCTCCTCTCTTTGCACATGGTTTAATGTCCCCCAGGCATTCCTGTTAGAGCCTGGTAGCTGGATTCCGAGCAGGAGACTCTCACAAGGAAGGGGCACAGTGAGGAAAGGGTTTTCCAGACTGTTTGCATCACACATGCCAATGGCGCATGAACAAAGAAGCTGCCTCCATAAGAGGGGATGTCACAGGGCATGGAGCTTAGGAAGTACGGTCTGCGGGGCCCCCAGCTCCACTGCTGCTCCCCCCTCTCGGGTGGAGGGGCAAAGATGGAAAGAGAAACGAAAGTTTAGTCACCTGTGGGAGTAGACGTGCGTATTTACGTGACCAAGGGTATATGTGTAGTATTCGTGGAAACTTCGGGGGACTCACCTGTCTTTTCCACAGAGATTCCTTTTATGTAGGAATTGTCATTTTACTCAACAGTTGTTTGGCCTCAGGGTTATGGGAGAACAGTGAGGCGGGAGGGGACTTCCAGCAGACTCATGAGTCTGTCAGTACTGGATCAGGGTGAGATCAGATCCTATAGCTCAATTATCTCAAGTCAATGAAGTCAGGGGCATAGAAAGACTGGATATTGGGTCAAAGATTGTGTTCTGACAACACCCTAGAAAATCAGCAAGAGATGTAGACCATCCTTTTTATTTTCCCTAAAATACTATGCAGTCTCCTTTTTTCTTTGCTGTTTCTTTGTCTTATTTACTTATTTCAAGTTTTCCACTTATAGTTACTTCCACAATGGCAAAAAGGATAGAAATAAACAAAAATATAAGCAAGACTGCGGGACTGTAGTAATTGTAATGGAAGTGTGAAAGTGGTTAGTCGCTCAGTCGTGTCTGACTCTTTGTGACCCCATGGACTGTAGCCTGCCAGGCTGCCCTGTCCTTGGAATTCTGCAGTGAACTTAGTGAACTGTGATAACTTGAGGGGGAAAAATAAAGACCAAATCTGACCTTCATTCAGCCTTCTATGTTATCAGCTCTCCAGTTGTTGTTATTCTTTAGTTGCTTAGTCAGTTAGACTCTTGCTACCCCATGGACTGTAGCCTGCCAGGCTCTTCTGTCCATAGGCTTCTCCAGTCAAGAGTATTGGAGTGGGTTGCCATTTCCTCCTCCAGGGGATCTTCCTGCCCCAGGGATCAAACTTGCATCTCCTATTTTGGCAGGCCAATGTTTTCCCACTGTGCCACCTGGGAAGCCCAAATATCTCCCACAGATTGCTCATATTCTTGCCCGTTGAGTTGGTGATGCTGTCTAACCATCTCAACCATTGCTGCCTCTTTCTTTGTCTTCAATCTTTCCCAGCATCAGGGTGATTGTGAGACCCACCCAATTATATGAATAGTGATTCATATAATTCATATAATTCATGATTCATATAATTCATTCATATAATGAATAGTGATTCACTGCTCTACATGAGAAGAAACACCAGGGTCTGGAATTGGCCAGACTTGGACCCCAAATTCCTCTCTGAGCCTTAGTTCCCATCTCTAAAGTGTAAATAACCTAAGTTTAGTACCTAGTTTCTAGGATTTATGTGACACTTAATGAAAAAAAAAAATATATATATATAATACTTATTGTTTTTCTAATTATAACTATTGGTACAACTTTCTATATAACCAAATATAAATCTATGTGACATTAGGATTTTTAACAACTACTTGGGAGACTTATTCATATATTTATTCATTAGATAAACATTTATGCCTTGGTTTATTAGAATTTAGTAGCAATACTAGATACCATGTACATAAAAGATGGTCCATTTATATGTGTTGATTTTGAGGCCAGCTGTCCTGGGGTACTGTGTAACGTGAGAGTGACTTTGATATTCCTATTGTTGTTGTTTGGCCACCAAGTTGTGTCTGACTTTTCGCAACCCCATGGACTGCAACACGCCAGGCTTTCCTGTCCCTCACCATCTCCTGGAGTTTTCCCAAGTTCATATCCACTGAATCTGTGATGCCATCCAACCATCTCATCCTCTGTCACCCTCTTCTTCTTCTGTCTTCAGTCTTTCCCAGCATCAGGATCTTTTTCAATGAGTCAAGTTTTCTTCACATCAGGTGGCCAAAGTATTGGAGCTTCAGCATCAGTCCTTCCAAAGAGTATTCATGGTTGATTTCTTTTATATGGACTGGTTGGATTTCCTTGCTGTCCAGGGGACTCTCAAGAGTCTTCTCCAACACCACAGCTCAAAAGCATGAATTCTTCAATGCTCTGCCTTCTTTATGATCCAGCTCTCACATCTGTACATGATTACTGGAGAGACCAGAGCCTTGACTATATGGACCTTTTTGTCAGCAAAGTGATGTCTTTGCTTTTTAACACACTTCTTCCTGCCAAGAATCAATGATCTTCTGATTTCATAGCTACAGTCCCATCTGCAGTGATTTTAGAGCCCAAGAAGAGGAAATAAGTCCCTGCTTCCATCTTTTCCCCTACTACTTGCCTTGAAGTGATGGGACGAAGTGCCATGATTTTCGTTTCTGTGTGTGTATTTTTTAATATTGCATTTTAAGCTGGCTTTTTTACTCTCCTCCTTCACCCTCATCAAGAGACTCATTAGTTCCTCTTCACTTTCTGCCATTAGAGTGGTATCATACACATGTCTGAGGTTGTTGATATTTCTCCTGTTGATCTTGATTCCAGCTTGTAATTCATCCAGTCCAGCATTTCACAGGATGTACTCTGTGTATAAATTAAACAAACAAGGTAACAATAAACAACTTTTTTGTACTCCTTTCTCAGTCCTGAACCAGTCAGTTTTTTCATACAAGATTCTAATTGTTGCTTCTTGACCAACATACAGGTTTCTCAGTAGATGGGTATTATGGTCTGGTATTCACATCTCTCTAAGAATTTTCCTGAGTTTATTATGATCCACACAGTCGAAGGGTTTAGCGTAGTCAGTGAAACAAAGGTAGATATTTTTCTGGAATTCCCTTGCTTTCTCTGTGATCCAGCGAACATTGGCAATTTGACCTCAGGTTCCTCTGCCTTTTCTAAACCCAGCTGAACATCTGGAAATACTCAGTTCATGTAATGCTGAAGCCTAGCTTGCTGAATTTTGAGCATAACCTTACTAGCATGAGAGATGAGTAAAACCGTCTGGTGGTTTGACCATTCTTTAGTATTGCCTTTCTTGAAATTGGGATGGGGATTGACCTTTTCCAGTCCTGTGGTCACTTCTGGGTTTTCCAAATATGCTGACATATTCAGTGAAGCACTTTAATAGTATCATGTCTTAGGATCCCATCACCTCCACTAGCTAATTGGCAGCAGTGCTTTCTAAGGCCCACTTGACTTCACACTCCAGAATGTCTGGCTCTAAGTGAAAGACTACATCATCGTGGTTATCCAGATCACTAAGATCTTTTTTTATATAGTTCTTCTGTGTATTCTTTTCATCCCTTCTGATCTCTTCTGCTTCATTTAGGTCTTTACTATTTCTGTCCTTTATTGTGCACATCTTTGGATAAAATGTTCGTTTGATGTTTCCAATTTTCTTGAAGAGCTCTCTAGTCTTACTCTTTCTGTTGTTTTCCTCTATTTCTTTGCGTTGTTCATTGAAGAAGGCCTTCTTGTCTTTCCTTGCTATTCTCTGGAACTCTGCATTTAGTTGGGTGTACCTTCCCCTTTCATCTTTGCATTTTGCTTCTCTTCTTTCTTCAGCTATTTGTAAACCCTCCCCAGACTACCACTTTGTCTCCTTCCTTTTCTTTTTCTTTGGGAAGGTTTTGTTTGCTGCTCCCTGTACAGTATTATGGACCTCTGTCTGTATGTCTTCAAGCACTCTGTTTACTAGATCTAACCCCTTGAATCTATTTGTCACCTCCACTGTACATTCATAGGGAATTTGATTTAAGTCGTACTTGACTGGTTTAGTGGTCTTCCCCAGTTTCTTTAGTTTAAGCCTGAATCTTGCTATGAGGCTGATGATCTGAGCCACAGTCAACCCCAGGTCTTGTTTTTACTGACTGTATTGCTACATCATCAGCAACAAAGACTGTAATCAATCAGATTTCGGTTTTGACCATTTAGTGTAAAGTTGTCTCTTGTGTTGTTGGGAGAGAGTGTTTGCTATGACCAGGGCATTCTCTTGGCAGAAATCTGTTAGCCTTTACCCTGCTTCATTTTGTACTCCAGGACCAAACTTGCCTATTACCCCCAGGTATCTTGACTTCCTACCTCTGCATTCCAACCTCCTATGATGAATAGAACATAGTTTTTTGATGCTAGTTCTAGGAAGTCTTCTAGGTCTTCATAGAACTCATCACCTTCAGCTTCTTTGGCATTGGTGGTTGGGCTGTAGACTTGCATTACTGTGATATTGAATGGTTTGCCTTGGAAATGAACTGAGATCATTCTGTCGTTTTTAAAGGTGCACCCAAGTACTGCATTTCAGACGCTTTTTTTTTTTTTATTATGAGGGCTACTCCATTTCTTCTATGGGATTCTTGCCCACAGTAGTAGACATAATATATTAAAATCACTCATTTCCATTCATTTTAATTCACTGATTCCTAAGATGTCAATTATTTACTTCTGCCATCTCCTGCTTGACCACATCCAGTTTACCTTGATTCATGGACCTAGCATTCCAGGTTCCTATGCAATATTGTTCTTTACAGTATCGGATTTTACTTTCATCACCAGACACATCCACAGTGGAACACTGTTACCGCTTTAGCCCAGCCACTTCATTTTGGGGCTATTGGTAACTCTCCTCCACTCTTTTCAGTAGCTTATTGGACACCTTCCAATCTAGGGGGCTCATCTTTCAGTGTTAGATCTTTTTACCTTTTTATACAGTTCATTGAGTTCTCATGTTTAGCATACTGGAGTCGTTTGCCACTCCCTCCTCTAGTGAATCACGGTTTGTCAGAACTCTCCACTATGACCCATCTGCCTTGGATGGCCCTACACAGCATGACTCATAATTTCTTTGAGTTACACAAGCCCTTCGCCACGACAAGGCAGTGATCCATGAAGGGGATATTCCTAAGGCATAACTATTCCATGTGAATGAATGTCCTATCTCTACTTTTATCTGCTCCCCGGTTTTCCATTTTTTTTTTCCACCTACATATCTACTCTCTCCAGGAAGCCCTCTCTGACTCCCTAACACAGTTCTGTCTCTGTGCTCCCAAAACATCACATACCCTTCTTTCAGAGAAGCCTTCATAGTTGTAATCTAATATTTATTTAAACGGTGCTTGTTAAGTCTATCTTCTCCATCAGACTGGCTCTTAATGCATGAAGGGCCATGTATGTTTTAATCCCAAGGTCTATGAGTACATAGAACAGTGCCGGTCATAGGGTAGGTGCTCCAGAAATGCTTAATGGATGAGTGTGTTTAATGAAGAACCAACAGTTCATATTTTACTGGAGCAGGCAGAGTGCTGAGTGCTTTACACATAGTGGGTTGTAAAGACCCACAGATCTGTTGCAGGCCTCCTACGGGTTAGCAGTTCCAGTCTCTAGAAAACCATCCAAAAGCCAGTTTATGTTATGTTGGTACCTGACTAAGGGCTCTGAGTTTTTCTTGAAGGCAATGGGCCTTCAGAAGAGGTAATTAACATGTGACCAAAATTGGGGTCTGGCTGCTTGCCACTCAAAAGCCAATAAAGAGGCGCAACTGGTGAAAAGAGAAGTTTGCTTTATTTCAGAGGCCAGCAACCAGGGCCAAGGGTAGACCTGTGTCCAAAGGTCAACTCCTCCACTGACAATCAGTGGGCAAGAGCTTTTAAAGCGGAGTTTCAGGGGTGCACAGGCAGAGGAGAGGCTACAGACAAAAATAACACAGTCAGCTCTGACCGTCGTCTTCTAGTTGATCATGCCATTTCTGATAGTGTCATCTCAGTTGTTTTGAGTACAGTTAATCTTTAGTTGTTCTCAGAGTTGTGGCACCGCATGTCATGGCTACACTAAGCTCATCATGTAATTAACTTCTTCCACATGGTGGGGGTTTCAGTGCCTACAAGACAGCTGACAGGACCTGGCTCAGAATATTATCTGTGACCTTTAAGGAGGAACTAAAGGCTCTTGACTTTGTTTGATGCCTAAACTATTATTATTTTGTCCTGCTGGACTGTTTTCCTTTCCTTCTGCATTTTCTCACTTCTCTGATTAAACTTGCTCTTTGGGTAAAGTTCTTCTACAGACAAAAGCAGGCAGAGGACATGAGGTGAGAAGAACCATAGGGTCCCGCTCCATTTCAAAAGCACAAGGCTATTTCGGGTTAGCTTCTTAGAATCACTAAAACATTGCACCAGGATGAAAATTCCTGAGGTGGGGAGTCCAGGGCATTAACTGGAGACATGGGTGAGGAACACCGTCTTTGAGGCTGCAGACGAGCTCCAGGCAGCAATGGAGCAAAGACAGTAGGAAAATTCACTCATAGGTCACCCAGCACCCTCCACCTTCCCCCAGCCATCTGCAGCCCACGGGAGGCAAAGCAGGGCTCCCATGATGCTGAGCAAGGTATGGTGCGAAGCAGAAGTCTCAACTGCAAAATGAAGACTCTGACATCTGAACCAGGGCAAACATTCAAGGTTGAGAAGGTAACAACGCTGAGAGTTAACAAATTGGGCTGAACCCGCTTGAATCCCAGCTGTGGAAATTCCGGAGTTGCTCTCGAGCCCTGCTTCTCACAATCTGGGCAACAAGAGCAACACCTGGAGCTTGTTAAAAACCCAGGATTGGAGAAGCCCTGCTTCTTAAAACCCGAGCTTCATGCACAGCACCTGGGGCTTGTTAAAATCACAGCCTCTTTGGTTTCACCCAGAACCTCCACATCTTATGAAATGCCCAGCAAATTTGGTCGCTCATTCCTGGGGGGGCATGAAAGCCAAATTCAGCCTACAGGTGAGTCCCTGCTGTGAGAAAGAAGCTGAGAGCGAACTTGGTGTGTGAGGAAAGGATGGCGGCTGCAACGAGGGAAGCCTGCTTCTTGTCCTCTTTCTGTCAAAGTGCAGGCTTTCTGGGAATCGTTGGTTCTCAAGGGAGGGACCTGCTGCTTTCTCATGCTCGCCAGCGTGTTCGCTAGCTGCCCCCTGGTCCTTCCTGACCCAGCATGTCTTTGCATTTCCAGCAGATAACAGGCTGAAGAGAGAGGTGTTTTGAAGTGATGGACTTTTTCAGTGATGAGGGTTCCTCTGAAGATGTTTTCTTCTGAGCTGGGGAATGTAGGTATGGATGCAATGATTTGAGCCATTTTAGAAGCTGCTCTTCTGAGTCTGGTTTGAGGCTCAGACCTGTGGCATGTGGCCAGAGAGTCTATTTCTATTTGGGTTCTGTTGAGGCTGTGTCTTCCTTCAGGGTGTGTTTTTCAGGGCTCAGGGGGCTGTGCCAAGGCAGGGGCCTTTCACTTTGTCTGTGGCTGCAGAAATAAACCACCTCAACTATCAGTGATTGAGAAGACGAGTCTCCCCAATTCTGCAGCCGGGGCTGGTCTCAGCCGAGTGGTTCTGCCGCCGTCAGCAGCAGGGCTGTGAAGTCCACAGAGGCTTGGCTGAGAGGGTTGGGGTCTGGCTGGGCTCCTCTCTTTGCACATGGTTTAATGTCCCCCAGGCATTCCTGTTAGAGCCTGGTAGCTGGATTCCGAGCAGGAGACTCTCACAAGGAAGGGGCACAGTGAGGAAAGGGTTTTCCAGACTGTTTGCATCACACATGCCAATGGCGCATGAACAAAGAAGCTGCCTCCATAAGAGGGGATGTCACAGGGCATGGAGCTTAGGAAGTACGGTCTGCGGGGCCCCCAGCTCCACTGCTGCTCCCCCCTCTCGGGTGGAGGGGCAAAGATGGAAAGAGAAACGAAAGTTTAGTCACCTGTGGGAGTAGACGTGCGTATTTACGTGACCAAGGGTGTATGTGTAGTATTCGTGGAAACTTCGGGGGACTCACCTGTCTTTTCCACAGAGATTCCTTTTATGTAGGAATTGTCATTTTACTCAACAGTTGTTTGGCCTCAGGGTTATGGGAGAACAGTGAGGCGGGAGGGGACTTTCAGCAGACTCATGAGTCTGTCAGTACTGGATCAGGGTGAGATCAGATCCTATAGCTCAATTATCTCAAGTCAATGAAGTCAGGGGCATAGAAAGACTGGATATTGGGTCAAAGATTGTGTTCTGACAACACCCTAGAAAATCAGCAAGAGATGTAGACCATCCTTTTTATTTTCCCTAAAGTACTATGCAGTCTCCTTTTTTCTTTGCTGTTTCTTTGTCTTATTTACTTATTTCAAGTTTTCCACTTATAGTGGGGTTACTGTTATTGAGCTAGGAAGATAGTGGCAGATAAAATTAAATCAATGTGCTCCTCTTGTGAGATTTAGTTGGGAGCTCCCCCCCCCTCCCATTTAGGGCTTTAAGTAAGTTTAACTTTGAATGATTTAATTAATGTGAAAATAAATCCACCTTCTGTGGTTCTTGATCTTAAAATCAGTGAGTTTCTAAAGCCTTGCCATGGCTAGAAACAAGATGCTGTGAGGAGACCAGGTAGTGTGGGTTTCATCTTTACAAGTAAATGAAAGGGAAATAAGACCACTCCAGCCTGTACTTTTTCATGTTTCCGTGACTTACTGAGATTTGTAGAGTTGGGATTCAATGGCTGCTCTTCTGATCCTGAGTCCAATCTGATTCTTGAAGGACCATTGGACCATTTAAGGCTGAACCATACTAAAGAGGTAGCTAAAGATTTCCTAGGGATTTATACTCTCAAGTCTGTTCATCTAATGCTCTTCATAAACAGCTTTACACTTATGTTGCAGCCAGTTTACCTATGATCTCTACATAAACTTACTTTTTGAGTGGAAAGTCAGTTCCATAATGGATCCTTACTAAATGCAGGAAAGTTCTTAGAATGATAATCACAGGTCATAACTCGCATGGTTAGGGATGCAGAATATGGCATAATGATTGACCTTAGGCATGGTGCTATTTCTTCTCATATGAATATATTAAGTTGCTAAGTCACGTTTGATTCTTTATTTCATGCACTATAGCCTGCCAGGCTCCTCTGTCCATGGAATTCTCCAGGCAAGAATACTGGAGTGGGTTCTCATTCCCTCCTCCAGGAGATCTTACCAACCCAGGGATTGAGTCCCTAGTCTTCAGGTAGATTCTTTACCATATGAACCACCAGGGAAACCCTTATTTCTTCTACGGCTCTGTTTTTTCACTGGCATAATGGAAGTGGTAGCAGCTGTTACACAGGTTGTTAAGAAAGAACTACCTTTCATTTCTCAATGAATGAAAGAAAGAACCTATGTCAAGCAGAGTCTGGTCCATAGTAAGTACAGAAATGATCACTTATTATCTCGATGATGATAAAGTTGCTTTGTCCCTGGTATAGTTCCCAAGAGGCATAAGGGATGCTGTGGTCATCATATTATCGCTAAGATCTGTAACTCAGATTTCACTGTGAAATGTCATTTGTCTGCCACGCATCTGCCTGATAGAATGAAGTAAAGATTTAGCCATGTGTATTGGCTAGAATTTTTTACCTTTATCTTATTCTTTTTTTTTTTTTTTGATTGACACAAAAGAGCAAGCATCCAGTCCACTAAAACAAAGAAAATCTATTACTGGTATTTTTATTTCCAAATGTCCCAGCAGTGCCCCGCAAGCAATGACCTTTTCATTTAACTCTGTTTAGGGTTTGATGCCTATTTTACATCCCGCACACTTGAAAACAACCGAAGAAACGTATGGTTTGCCGAATACTGGGAGGAAAACTTCAACTGCAAGCTGACGATTAGTGGGTCAAAGAAAGAAGACACAGATCGCAAATGCACAGGTAATCTCATTCTCGTTGTCCTTCTCCTGTTACTCTATGTGGCCCGCATTGAAATTTCTGTGGAGCTGACAGAAGGAAGCTTGGCTGGAGACAAATTGAAAAAGTAAATTGAATTTTACTAGATTGTTCAGAAAATGGAACAAGAGCATGAGTCTTGCAGGACAAAAACACTACAGACAAGAATGTATTCTTTTCTGCCTGTCCGTCTAGTGACTCTTTGAATTCAAAAGGGGTCATGTTGCCTTGAACGGTCTCGCTAATAAATATTAGTTCATGTTGTAGCCAGGAGTATAAAGTCATTTTCACAGAGGCTTAAATCTCTTACCTATTCCATATCAGCATTAGAATGAATGGTCAGCAGAGACATGACTAAAAATGCTAAAATGACATATTTGTTGAAGGAAACAAAGTGTACGTTGGGGTCAGAGTAATGAGGATTTCAGTGGATTTTCATAATGTCCAAATTGAGTTACCTGCTATTTAAAATATGCTTTAAGATACTAAGCCTCATATGTAACCTTATATAAGTATTCCAAATAAGAAACATAAGTGTTTGCAATTTTTATGTATAGTTCATAATCAGCAGAATCACATATTTTTTCATGGATTCATTTACAAATATGTACTGAGTGACTCCTTTCTACTTATCACTGTGCCAGGAACTCCTGATCCGATGGGTAGTAAACCAAGTAAGTAAACCATGCTTTTATGTTGTTAGAGAAAGTAGGGGAAAAAAATCTTCATTATTCCAGTGACCTTTCTATGAATACATAATTATAAACTGTAATAAATATTCTGAGGGTGTATGGGCATATAATCAAGGAATTTTACTCATCTTAAAGGTAGAAGCTCTCTCAAAAGATGAGTAGACACTGGCTGGTTAGGAATGGAGAAGAACAGACTGGAGAGTTTCTGAGAGAGGAAGAGCATGGCACAGGCTCATTCATAGCAGGAAAAATGACGGTGCCTCAGAGGACTTGAGAAGCAGAAAAACATGCTCTCAAGAGAAAAGGATGAGTGTGTGAGTCAAGGCTGGATATATAAAGATATGGACAAAGGAATAAGCTGTGATGGGACATGTGTGGATTTGGGTCTTTATCCTTCGGATCCTGGAAATTGTGGGAGATCTTGCACAAGGGTGTAGCGTGTCCTGCCATCTTACCACCTATCCCTCTATTAAATAACATTCACCAATTTTATGCCTAAGTGGGCTTCAACATTTGCAATGATGACCTTGAGATAGCACAGACACTGAAATGTCTTTAGTATGATCAAGAAAGAGACATTCATATTGTATACACTCATGAGTAGTTTTTCTCTGCAATGTAGGTCTTTGAATATTGGCCATCCAGATATTATAGATTTGCCCATTCAGCAAACATCTATTAATGAAGAGTAATGTATATTGAGCACAGTACTAAAATACCATGAATGGTGTGAGGATGCTGAAATTTATACCTTTACTTCAAGGAGTGTTTTTTTTTTTTTTTTTTGGTGTATGTATGTATGTGAAGGAGAGATAAGATATAAACAGAGGCATGAGTTACAATAATGCTTTGAAAAATCTGTATAATACACAACTGGATGTGTGACTCAGTTAACTAGAGTATCAGATTAATCACATTCTCTAGACCATAGTGTATAACAACAGTGTTGTCAGTAATAGGATCCTTATAACGTTGCAGGGGGTTGGGGAGAAAAAAAAAATTAATTCAATGTTGACTAGACCTAGGTGACACAAAGCTTTCAAGTGGAAACCGAAAAATTAGTTTGACATGTGGATAATTTGTCTCTATGACAGGGGACATCCAAATGTGCTGGAAGTATCTAAATGATTGATGACAGTTTTCTGGCTCTTTCTGACATTTGATGTTTTGTAGACTCTGAAAGGGGGCCTGAACGCTCCAATGGCCATTAGGATCATTCTCAGGCCCATCTCCAGTCTGTGTAGATACTCTAACCAGACTGTTTTGTCTGCAGTCATATTTTAGTGCTGATTATCGAGAATTCAAGTTTATAAAAACATACAAGCTCATTATCCAAACGACTACCTTCAGAAATAGAAACAGCAGTGTTTGTGTTTTCATATCATGCTTCCTCCATATGAAGAATCTATGGTCACATCTGCTAAATTACCTGTGACCCCAAATTACGTAAATATCTTCTCTTTTCTTACTTACCACTTCCCTTGCAGAAGCAGGTGCCATCCTGCATGAAGGCAGATGTTACCACTATCAGTCTGTCTTTCGTTCTTCCCATTATTGGCTATAAGAACATGGGTGGTCTGTGTCTGTTATTATTTCTTGTACTTTCTTTGTCTACATTCAACTAAACTTGTATTTTCTTTGAAAGTATCCCCAAAATGCTATTTCAAAAATCCTGACACTTTGGAACTTGGAAGTGGAAAAATGGGGGAAAGGACAGACTGAGATTTGCTAGATCACAGGGAAAGAAAACATGGAGAGAAATGATATAATAAATTGTATTAATGAGAATTCTTGCATTGAGAAATTGTTTTAATTAAAAAAAAAAGAGTGGATGGGAGAAGGAAGCCATTGCTGCACTTAAGGATATGGGGTGATGTGAGGGAAAACTTGTGTTGGTATCAGATTTTGAAGCATCAGGAGAATGGGCACGTGGTTAAGAAAGCAACCAGAGGTGGAGGCAGGCTGAATCATCTGGCAGTACAGAGAGTGTAGTTAGTAGATGTCTTGATCTGAGGACTGCAGAAAACAGCCCCCTTCACATATCTCTCTGTGACTGGTCTCTGCTGAAGAAAAAAGTCTTGAAATATTCATTCCTAGTATTCAGACACAAACTAGCATGCACGCCTTTTTTTTTTCTGGTATATATATCCTCTTTAGCCATCATTTCAGTTCAGTTGCTCAGTCATGTCCGACTCTTTGCGACCCCATGAATTGCAGCACACCAGGCCTCCCTGTCCATCACCAACTCCTGGAATTTACTCAAACTCACGTACATCAAGTCGGTGATGCCATCCAGCCATCTCATCCTCTGTCATCCCCTTCTCCTCCTGCCCCCAATCCCTCCCAACATCAGAGTCTTTTCCAATGAGTCAACTCTTCGCATGAGGTGGCCAAAATATTGGAGTTTCAGCTTTAGCATCATTCCTTCCAAAGAACACCCAGGACTGATCTCCTTTAGCCATCATGAGGTACTTATTATCTATTAGTTCCAAGTAGTCTTGGATCATTCAAGATCATTGCATTAGTTATCTGGTGGAATGAGTCTTAAAGATGAGGTGTGGGATCCATAACTATTTGGAGAGAGCAAGTCCCTGAGATCAGGGGAAAACAGTGAGCTGTAAAAAACCCAAAATAGTACAAAGTCACAAAAAGGAGAATAATTGTTAAACAAAAAATTATCATTAAAATATGTGTATGCTTTCTAATTTAACGTGGCGTTACTTGCGCATAGATTCTTATCGGAACTTACATGAACAAGCATGGAATTCCTATTCCTGTAAATTTTACATATGCACTTAAAGTCACCTTCAAACAAGGAAAGCTACCACATTCCTCAGTATTTTAACAAATCCCAACTTTCTCTGATACCCAGTTCCAAGATCTCTCAACCTTGAGACCTGGACATTCTTCATGCCACCTTCCCTGGAGGTTGCCTAACTGTCACTGATATAAATTAAGCCTCGCCAGGGACCGATCCTGCCTGTTGGTTGTCTTGGCCGCCCTTCCCCAAGGGGTCATGTCCTTGAGGAGATTTGTTGGTGTTTTAAGCTGTCACAGAAAACACAAACTCTACCTGACAGGCACTAATGCCATTTACGCTACTTTGTGGAAGAGTTCTAATCCCTTATGCAGGTAGTGGCAGCTACACGCAAAATAGAGTAAGTCATTTTAGGTCGTTCATTATAGATTATGTGCCACATATGAAAAGAAAGATCCGATGTGATATTTTTTTCAGGTTAAATGTATTCTCTGCCACTCCCCCCCCACTGGGTAAGTGTTCACCCTTAATGCTCACCAGTATGTTGCTGACACAGAGACCAAGCCAGCGTATGATCTCTTTGGGAATAGTATGTTTTTGTGGAGATACCAAGGTCAAAGGAAGTAGGAAAAAAACATAAAGTGATGTGTCTGCAGAAGAGATTGAGACCATCTTGACATCAGAAAAGTCACTCTACCAAAATGGTTGTGAAACAGTCTGTCATGAAAGAGGCTAGGGCTGTATCTTTATATCCCTGTGGGAGATTGGAAAATATTGCTTTACCTCTCAAAGCCTTTCCTCATCTTTGAAATGGGAATAAGAAAAGTTCACTTCCAAAGTTATTGTGGGGATTAAATTAGCTCACTCAAACAGGGTATCTAAAATGGTATCATTACATAGTAATAGCTCAGTAATGGCAAGTGTCTGCTGCTCTGGGCTGAAAGCAGTTACCTAGGATGTAGGGGTGGCAGGTCATGAAGAGCCTATTGCCTTTTGTCAGTCCTATGGAAAATCAGCATGTATATCAAATTCTAACAGGAAAATAAAGTCAAGGGTTTGAATAAGCATGTATGTATACATAGGAGATTGTCACTGGAGTGTGCATTGCCCAGCAATGTACAGAGGCATTGAAAAGTTTGTAGGCAGGCAACATTAAACTTTGTTATAAATTGAATGATGGAATGAGGCTCAAAGATTATGGAATTTCAGCACCAGAAAGACTTCCCTGGTGACTCAGATGGTAAAGAATCTACCTTCAATGAAGGAAACTCGGGTTCAATCCCTAGGTCGGGAAGATCCCCTGGAGAAGGGAATGGCAACCCACTCCAGTATTCTTGCGTGGAGAATTCCTTGGACAAAGGAGCCTGGAGGGTTACAGTCCATCGGGTCGCAAAGAGTCAGACATGACTGAGTGACTGACACACAGGCACACACTCACTGTAGAGTGCCCTCAAGCATTTTTGTACTTTGGACTTGCTGAACAGCTCCTGCCTCAACTTTTGTACCATTTATCCCTGATGCACCATATCCCTATGTGGTTAGTAGCATCCCCAGGGCCTTTGCTTCTAAACCCATTATTTAAAGTCAGAAGGTCCTGAAAATCTGAATGTGCTTGCCTGTGGCAGTCCATAAAAATTATCACTGTGTCGTATTTTAAGGCTCACACAGCCATTTGTCTAACTAACATTATCGTCCTGCCAAATGTCACTTTGTAAATACTGATTCATCAGAATTATCTCTTTGTTGAAAAGAAGAAACTCAGCATTTAGAAATCCATCATCCCATGAAGGGATAATTTGACTTTCAGAGATTTGTTCTTCTTGTGAGATGACAGAGGAAGAATAAATTGGTGACATATTTTTTGTTTTGTTTTGTGGCAAAAATCTAATGTATTCCAATTTCAATTGGAATGCAGTTGAAGTGTATTCCAGTTCCATGTCTGGAATTCAGTCAGACATGACTGCAGCAACTTAGCCCACACACACATTTTCAAGTCACACAATAGGTAAATTCAGTTTCGATCTGAGTCACTAATCAACCAATATTTACTGTGGACGTATATCAGGGGCCAAAGAGTATACTTTGGTAAATGTCCGCATTTTGGGAGGCCAGTATCCTTAAGCTGTGTTTACACTTTACTTGTCAAAATTAATAGCTTAAGTAAAGGCCACTCTATTGGGAGTGGGAGGTGGCAAAACCCTATTAAGAAGTGCTGTTAGTGAAAATGGATTAAAGATCTAAATGTAAGATCAAAAACTCCTAGAGGAAAACATAGGCAAAACACTCGCTGACATAAATCACCACAGGATCCTTTATGACCCACCTCCCAGAGTAATGGAAATAAAACCAAAAATAAACAAATGGGGCCTAATTAAACTTAAAAGCTTTTGCACAACGAAGGAAACTATAAGCAAGGTGAAAAGACAGCCTTCAGAATGGGAGAAAATAATAGCAAATGAAGCAACTGACAAAGAATTAATCTCAAAAATATACAAGCAGCTCATGCAGCTCAATTCCAGAAAAATAAAAGACCCAATCAAAAAATGGGCCAAAGAGCTAAATAGACATTTCTCCAAAGAAGACACACAGATGGCTAACAAACACATGAAAAGATGCTCAACATCACTCATTATCAGAGAAATGCAAATAAAAACCACAATGAGGTACCACTTCATGCCAGTCAGAATGGCTGCAATCCAAAAGTCTACAAACAATAAATGCTGGAGAGGATGTAGAGAAAAGGGAACCCTCTTACACCATTGTTGGGAACTCAAACTAGTACAGCCACTATGGAGAACAGTGTGGCAATTCCTTAAAAAAATGGAAATAGAACTGCCATACAACCCAGCAATCCTCCTATTGGGCATACACACTGAGGAAACCAGAATTGAAAGAGACGCATGTACCCCAATGTTCATTGCAGCACTATTTACTATAGCTAGGACATGGAAGCAACCTAGATGTCCATCGGCAGACGAATGGATAAGAAAGTTGTGGTATATGTACACAATGGAATATTACTCAACTATTAAAAAGAATGTATTTGAATCAGCTCTAACGAGGTGGATGAAACTGGGGCCTATTATACAGAGTGAAGTAAGCCAGAAAGAAAAACACCAATACAGTATACTAATGCATATATGTGGAATTTAGAAAGATGGTAATGATGACCCTGTATGCAAGACGGCAAAAGAATCATAGATATAAAGAACAGTCTTTTGGACTCTGGGGGAGAAGGCAAGGGTGGGATGATTGGAGAGAATAGCATTGAACCATGCATATTGCCATATGTGAAATAGATGACCAGTCCAAGTTTGATGCATGAAACAGGGCACTCAAAGCTGGTGCACCAGGACAGCCCTGAGGGATAGGAAGGGAGGTGGGAGGGGGGTTCAGGATGGGGGACACATGTACACCCATGGCTGATTCATGTCAGTGCATGGCAAAAACCACTACAGTGTTGTAAAGAAATTAGCCTCCAATTAAAAAAAAAAAAAAAAATAATTTGTTAACTATCAGAACAAAGGAGTTAAACTAAAGTAAGTTAAATTCTCTGAGACTATATGGGCATGGTGGAGAAGACGACGGCACCCCACTCCAGTACTCTTGTCTGGAAAACCCCATGGATGGAGGAGCCTGGTAGGCTGCAGTCCATGGGGTCACAAAGAGTCGGACACGGCTGAACGACTTCACTTTCACTTTTCACTTTCATGCATTGGAGAAGAAAATGGCAATGCACTCCAGTGTTCTTTCCTGGAGAATCCCAGGGACGGGGGAGCCTGGTGGGCTGCCATCTATGGGGTCGCGCAGAGTCAGACACAACTGAAGTGACTTAGCAGCAGCAGCAGCATATGGGCGAGGAAGAATGTCACTCTATTAATTAGTTTTCCCTGTCACTTTATTATTCTATTCTGAATTGACCTTTAATGGTTATATAGATGTTATTTTGTGATTCTTCATTTATTCAGCGTGATTAAGGAATCCAGATCAAAATGCTGTAGACAAACAGTCTTACTCTTTGTTGCTCTAAGACTTTTTGAAGCCATTTTGATGAGCAGTAGAATGCATTTTTATTCCCTTTTGCTTTGTGAAACTAAGGTATGTTATTTTGTGATTCTTCATTTATTCAGCGTGATTAAGGAATCCAGATCAAAATGCTGTAGACAAACAGTCTTACTCTTTGTTGCTCTAAGACTTTTTGAAGCCATTTTGATGAGCAGTAGAATGCATTTTTATTCCCTTTTGCTTTGTGAAACTAAGGTTCAATGCAGATTAATTGTGATTTAATCTGAATAGAGCATCCATTATGGATTGGATTGTGTGTTAATATTGTTCTTTGATAAATTTTTGATGCTCTTCCTCTTCTCTGAACATCAACATCCTGTTTGATGTCTCTCTTGCTACCATCACCCCTAAGCCTTGCTACCATCACCCCTACCTCCCTCCACAGTGATTGGTTTCTATCTGTGTGGAAACTGGAAGTATGAACCAGATTATTTATGAAATGGTAATCACTATAGTATACCCAAATTAGAATTACCCGAATGTCACATCTGAAGTCATCATTGTTCTTGGAAAACATATTTTAAATACTTTTGGGAATAGAAGTGTTGAACAAAAAGCCCACATTCATAAAAGATGATTATAGGTATGACTTTGGGTCCCTGTATGTACTATGTGACAAAAAGACTTCAGCGGAGCATTAAATCATATGAAAGGCCATCCTGATTCTGTGGCTTTACTATTAATTCAATTAGATATGAAAGTTTATCTTTCTAAAGGAATTTTAGAATGAAAGAGCCTGGTTTCAGTGGACATCTTTCATCAATATGTCAGTTATGACACTGGATATATTTGAAAGAAGTTAAGTGACACATGGTAAGGCTGCTTCTGAGAGCTGTGGTCACTGCTCCCTCTCCTACAGCTAAGTTACAGAAAATACAACTCAGGGCCACAAAACCAGTAGTGCCAAAAAGACCACTTTTGATTGTTTTCAGTCATTTTGTTCTTGCACCTGCATTCCAGTTATGCGTAAAAGTTTAACCAGTGTTTTTAGAGTCCCTCCTTCCTACACATCAGTGTGGTTGAGACTTAGTTACAGAGGGCGCTGGAGTTGTTTGTGAGGTCCCTTTGCTCTGGGCCTTTGACATTTCCCAGTGACTCCTGCTTGCCAGGAATCCATCCCCAGGAACGTGGTACTGTCTCTTAGGAGTGGAGATGTGGAGGTGAGCACAGCATGGTCTCTTGGCCCCGCCTCAGGGCTTCTTGGGACTCAGCTCTGATCATGATGGCTTGTCCAGCCCTCCTGAGGCTGCGAGGTGGGAGGGCATGGAGCCGAGGACTCTTTCCAGGGGTGCACAACCCCCCTAAACTTAGAGGCTTCCACTCAGGCTCTTCCTTTTCATCTTCTATTCCTGACTGTCTTTAGTAGAGGCTGAAGGAGAATTTTAACTTGGGTCCAGCCATGGCCTTGTAATTCTTTAGCATGTGGCAACCCTGGATGTCTTGAACCCTCCAGGACTCCAACCTCTGAAGCTCAGAGCTTTCTACTGACCACATGATGCGAACTCAAATCAATCTTTTATTTTTTTCCTGTGTTCTGTTATAAACTTCTTAAAAGCACTGGATAAGAGCTTTGGAGCTTACAATGACATATAAATACATAAGGATATTACTGCCAGGCTCCTCACTCCAGGCAAGAATCCTGAAGTGGGTTACCACGCCCTCCTCCAGGGCATCTTCCTGATGCAGGGATCAAACCTGCATGTCCTGCATTATAGGCAGATTCTTTACTGCTGAGTCCCTCCCTTAGCAAGAATATTGCCGGAGAGCACTACATCCATACAAGCAAAGTGAGAAGAGTCATGGATGGCAAGCCCGGCCCTTGTGTTTACTAAACAGTGCGGGTGTAGCACTAAATTCATAAAGCTCATTTCCCCATGTCTTAACCAGATGTGTAAGGTAGAGGCTAACTGCCTTCAACCTTCTCAAATAGACGTGTAAAGATGGACTCTGCAGAAAAATGGATTCTTCTTTCTGCCGCTGATCCTCCAAAGCATGCAAAGGGTTCTCCAGCACACACCATTGTACTTTAGGCCATACAACTCACCAGGGGATGGACAGAGCCAGATTGAATTCTGTGCAGAATCAGGCAGATCGTGAACACCATATTGAAAGCCCAGGAGGATCCAGGCAAAAACCATTTCCATAAATGGTAGAAGGGGTAATTATTCAAAATTAAACGTGTGTCATTTCTTTCTCATTAGCTTCAATAGGCGATGTCTTTAAAAACTGGAGTTGCGGCCTTGCCACATTTTGTAAACTCTGTCACGCTACGCAGTTAATGAGAAGGAATTCCCGAATGAGGGGAATTAATGCATCTGTGTCATCTCAGCAACAGTCCTTGTAAACAAAGTGCCTCTTCTAAGCAATCGAAGTATTATAAATTGGCTGCTTAGACTCATTCTAGTGGGTATAAGAAAGGGCTGTTGCATGACTTATCAAATATCATCAAGAAAGTTAGACTGGAACATAGTTTTCCTTTGGAAGCATTTCTAGTAATACAAGTTTCCCTCCCCGCCCCCAACCCTTTTACTCCTTCCAAAGGGAAATATTGGTTCTAAAAGCATTTTAGGCTTTTACAATGTGTGCAGCATCATATTCATTTTTTCTAGAGAATAAAAAATGTGCTCACAAAATAAACATCTACCATTTATATTAACCCAGATAGAACTGTCCAGGGGTACTTCTAACTTTGGTTTAGTGTTTCCAGTCACACCTGGTCAGGTATCTGGTGAACACATGGGGAGGCTTCCCATTTCCTCATCCTCAAATCATGGGGTTGCTGAGGGTTGGATGCAACTGAGCGAATTCACTTTCACTTTTCACTTCCTTGCATTGGAGAAGGAAATGGCAACCCACTCCAGTGTTCTTGCCTGGAGAATCCCAGGGACGGGGAGCCTGGTGGGCTGCCGTCTATGGGGTCGCACAGAGTTGGACTCGACTGAAGCAACTTAGCAGCAGCAGCAGCAGCCCTCCTGGTGCACAGAGCTCTATTATGTAGAAACACAGTATTCAAGCTGCCTGATATAGTTACACTAACTGACGCATGAAAAACGGTTGAGACCAGAAGAGTCCAAGTGCCAGGTGTGAGCCCCAGCTCTCCTCCTTTCTGTGAAACCATGGACACGTCACTGAGGCCATCTCAGCCCCATGCTTCCTCAGCCATAAATGGGGACAACAGCAGTCCCTGCCACATGCTCTCACTGGCCAGGATTCAATAGAACGATGCCCGCTGGGAATAGTTTATATGCAGTGGGTTTAGACACCATATTGTGGTGGGTGGTGGTGACTAAAGTTATCTTTGGCTTTGTTTTTATAAAAAGAATCACCCCCCCCCATGACTGAAAACCCCTGTCCTTTTTAATGTTCATACTCAGTGTTATTTCTCTCTTGACGTTAAACACCCTTGGTCTTGTAAAGTACTATGCCCAGGTCAGTATACTTTTATGTGTTTATATCCTCCTGAGTGGTGCCCCATCAGCCTGGTGAAATAAACAAGATGTACATCACCCTCCTTTTACAGAATAAAACAGAACTGAACCTTGGAGCAATTCTGTGACCTATCTGAGAACCTACTTGCTAATGAGAAAAATAATCCCAGTAACTGGAGACACACACTCCTTTTCTCTCACGTTCTATCCCTCATTCATTCATTTGGCAAATATGTGCCAGGTACCTGCATAGGGTGAGCAACTGAGCTGGAAGCAAGATACAGGCTCTGCCCTCAGGGAGCTTCTATCCCAGTCCAGAAGGCAGGTGGAAAACCAAAAGCAGATGAATAAAATCATTGCAAGTTATGATTAGTGCAGTGAAATAAATAAGAGGTTAAAGTAGAAAACAACAGTTAAGAATTGTTCCAAGAAACCATAAACACCTTTGGTGTTTAAGGGTGTTTAAGTTCTGCCAACTTAAATAGTTGGCAGAGACCATTGCCACAGCCCAAGTCGCTCAGTCGTGCCCGACTCTTAACGACGTCATGGACTGCAGCCTTCTAGGCTCCTCCGTCCATAGGATTTTCCAGGCAAGAGTACTGGAGTGGGATGCCATTGCCTTCTCCGCTATAAGAGGTTACTATTCCCATTATACAGACGAGGAAGGCATGGGTCAAAGGGATCAACCACATAATAAATGCAGCTGATATCTCCCTGTGCTCTTTTTCCTCTGATGCCTAATTGCCTTCCTAGACCCTTAGGATGTAAATAGGCACATTCTCCTTTGGGAATAATTCTCTGGTTTTGTTAATGCAGTGGTTTCCTCACTTGCTGACACAGAGCCTGTAAAGGATCTTCAGTAGAATGCCTCTGATCATGATCCTGGATGGATCCCTCTGGTCCTCACTTAGAAATCGCTGTGATGAAGAAGTGAGTTGACCTGGTTTCTTCTCTCCTCTCCTGAGCTCAAAGCAGGGCAATACTTTTCGGTTTGTGCTCAAACTTTGTTATGTTGATGAAAAGCTAGTAGCTTATACCAAGAAAAAGACACAAATACACATGCCCTGTCTCATAGGCAGCTTAATCACACAACAGGGAATCGCAGCCTGAACTATAAAGTTCTCTCTGAACGTGTCTCATCCTGGTGGGACTCTCTGTCCTTTTAGGATGGGGCGAAGAGTCCTGCCACCTTATGAAAACAGATGGTGGAGACTGAAATCACGAGAAACCATATAAAGTACAAAATAATACCTTTAAGGAAAAGCATACCAATATCAGAGTAGCAGTTATAAATTGAGCTACCAAAGTGGTCTGATGCTCTGGCAGGAATGGGCAATTTACTATGGTAGGAAAATGTCAGAATTAGGAGATGCTGTTGCTTTTTTTCATTTGAGAAAAATGCAACTGTCACAAGCAAGTTTCAGGCAAGTTTGTAACAAATGGCTACATTTTAGAATTAAATTTTAAACCACCAAAGAATCAAAGGAAAACTATGCCAAGAGCGAAGCGGAAGCGGTTCTCCGTCTGTGGATACAAGTGTACAAAAATCATTAGGACAAATAGTTATTGGACTTCAAATGTCTGACAGCCCGGCTGTTAACTTGACTACATAAATCATGCCTCAGGCATGGACTATATTTCAACAGATTCTCTCTTTCCTTGGACAAGTTTTGAGGTTGCAGAAGTGTTATTGAATTTCAAGAAGGGCTCAGAACCTAAATCAGTGCTGTTTTTAGCGTGCAGAACTAATCCTGCTTCTGCCAATATTCAAGACGTGTCGGTGTCCATACATTGTTCACAGGAAGAAGACAAGCTCTGAGCAGGGTCTCTAGGGCCCCATCTCCTGTTGCTGCAGCTCTGACCTTCCTTTATTTCTGTAAATGCTCTTGAATTCTTGCTACCACAGGGCCTTTGTACATGCTGTTCCATCTGCCCAGAACTGGTTTTCCTCAATACAAGGCTTGGTTAGTTAATAGCTACTCACACTTCACATCTCAGAGTGTCACCCCCTTCAGAAAGACTCCCCTGATGCGCCCTTCCATGATCAAGTCAGTCTCTCTGCTGCCTCTTCTCCCCACTTTCTTCCCTTCTGAAGGCCACTGGCCTCAGTTTGTGACATTACCCTCCTTAGTGTGAGTTTGTGGTGAACACCTCTCTCCTGTACTCTGCTGCAAGTTCAGTGACGACAGACACTGACTTTTTTTTTTAAATACCCAGCTCGGGTCAGGCATAGAGTAGACGTTTAATAAGTCGGTGTTGAGGAATTAATTTTACTTGCCATGCTTAAAAATCTGCACAAAACCTATCAGTTCAGTTGGTGAGGTTGGGAGGGGAGGGGCCGGTAGTATGTCCCTGTGTTTTCCTGAAGGTGCTCAGCTTGCTGCCGCTTTCAAGTACTGAAACAGAATCTCTCATTTGGAGAATCAACCTGGGCAAATGTGTTGAATCAGGGGCTCTGTAGGATTTATTGTGCTGCACATGTTAAATGTTTCATAACTCCATTATGTTAGTTTTTACACGATACTGAAAAAAAACTGCAAGATCTGCATTTATTTGAGTTGATGTGTGCTTCATTTTAAGTAAAAAAAAAAAAAGAGAGAAATTCCCCCAATTTAATAAACTATGATATATAAGCCATCCCTGCCTTAAAAGAAAAAAGAATCACAGGAACAGAAGACTAAGGAATGCATCAACCTCCCAGCTTTGACCATATCCTTCCCTCTATTAGTTACTGCTATTCTCATAAATGAGTCTTTCCTGGTGGCTCAGATGGTAAAGTGTCTGCCTGCGATGTGGGAGACCTGGGTTCGATCCCTGGGCTGGGAAGATCTCCTGGAGAAGGAAACGGCAACCCACTCCAGTACTCTTGCCTGGAAAATCCCACGGATGGAGGAGCCTGGTAGGCTACAGTCCATGGGGTCGCAAAGAGTCGGACACAACTGAGCGACTTCACTTTCATTGTTACATTTTACATCCTATGAGGAAGAAATTAGATCTAGGGCTAAAACTTTAGTAATAAAAATTATAAAATAATCAATGCTTATTAGGTACTTAAATGACAGTCTCTTATCCTTCAAAAAAAAAAAGTAGATGAATACAAATCTAAATGAACAAAAACCTTCAGCTTTTTGTGTTACACTTAAGATTTTCATTTTGAGTCTTTTTAAAAGTAATATAGTAACTAATATTTATTGAATGCTTGCCAAATGCCAGCTACCAGACCAAGCACTTGACATAGATAGTAATGATCCTCAAAATGGAAATTATATTTTTAGCCTCATTTTTTTAATTAAAAATTTTATGGAAGTAGAATTGATTTACAATATTATGTTAGTTTCAGATGTACAGTGAAGTGATTCAGTGTGTGTGTGTGTGTGTTTTTGCTGTCTATGTCCATCCTAAATTTACATCTGCTAATTCCAAACTGCCAATGCATTTTTTCCCTATCCCCCACCCTTAGCACCTGCAAATCTATTCTCTGTGAGTCTGTGTCCGTTTCACAGATATGATCATTTGTGTCATATTTTGGATTCCACTTATAAGTGATATCATATCATACATGCCTTTCTCTGTCTTAGTCCCTTTAGTATGCTCTCTCTAGGCCCATCCATGTTGCTGATGATGGCATTATTTTGTTATTTTTTATGACTGAGTAATTCCATGGTGCATATGTACCACATCTTTATTCATCCACCCGTCAGTGGACATTTTGGTTGCTTCTGTGTCTTGGCTATTGTAAATAGTGCTGCAGTGTATGTCGGGATGCATATATCTTTTCAAATTATGGTTTTCTCTGGATATATGCCAGGAATAAGATTGTAGGTTCAGATAGCAACTCTATTTTCAGTTTTTTTAAAAACCTCCATACTGTTTTCCATGGTAGCTATGCAAATTTCTATTCCTTCCAACAGTGTAAAAAGATTCCTTTTTTCCCCACACCCTCTACAACATTTATTATTTGTAGACTTTTTTTTTTAACAGAAGTATTTTTATCTTTTTTTTTTTTTTTTAACTTTACAATATTGTATTGGTTTTGCCAGACATCAACATGAATCTGTCACAGGTATACACGTGTTCCCAATCCTGAACCCCTCTCCCACCTCCCTCCCTGTACCATCCCTCTGGGTCATCCCAGTGCACCAGCCCCAAGCATCCTGTATCATGCATCGAACCTGGACTCGCGATTCGTTTCTTATATGATATTGTACATGTTTCAATGCCATTCTCCCAAATCATCCCACCCTCTCCCTCTCCCACAGAGTCCAATTCTTTCTAAATTCCATATATATGTGTTAGTATACTGTATTGGTGTTTTTCTTTCTGGCTTACTTCACTCTGTATAATCAGCTCCAGTTTCATCCACCTCACTAGAACTGATTCAAATGTATTCTTTTTAATGGCTGAGTAATACTCCATTGTGTATATGTACCACAGCTTTCTTATCCATTCGTCTGCTAATGGACATCTAGGTTGCTTCCATGTCCTGGCTATTATAAACAGTGCTGTGATGAACATTGGGGTACATGTGTCTCTTTCAATTCTAGTTTCCTCGGTGTGTATGCCCAGCAGTGGGATTGCTGGGTCATAAGGCAGTTCCATTTCCATTTTTTTAAGGAATCTCCACACTATTCTCCATAGTGGCTGTACTAGTTTGCATTCCCACCAACAGTGTAAGAGGGTTCCCTTTTCTCCACACCCTCTCCAGCATTTATTGCTTGTAGACTTTTGGATAACAGCCATTCTGACTGGCATGAAATGGTACCTCATTGTGGTTCTGATTTGCATTTCTCTGATAATGAGTGATGTTGAGCATCTTTTCATGTGTTTGTTAGCCATCTGTATGTCTTCTTTGGAGAAATGTCTGTTTAGTTCTTTGGCCCATTTTTTGATTGGGTCATTTATTTTTCTGGAATTGAGCTGCATAAGTTGCTTATATATTTTTAAGATTACTTCTTTGTCAGTTGCTTCATTTGGTATTATTTTCTTCCATTATGAAGGCTGTCTTTTCACCTTGCTTATAGTTTCCTTTGTTTTGCAGAAGCTTTTAATTTTAATTAGGTCCAATTTGTTTATTTTTGCTTTTATTTCCAGTATTCTGGGAGGTGGGTCATAGAAGATCCTGCTGTGATTTATGTCAGAGAGTGTTTGTGTAGACTTTTTAATACTGACTGTTCTGACTGGTATGAGGTGATACCTCATTGTAGTTTTGGTTTGCATTTTTATAATAATGAGCAGTGTTGAGCATCTTTTCATGTGACTGTGGACCATCTATATGCTGTCTTTAGAGAAATATCTGTTTAGGTCTTCTGCCCTTTTTCCTGCTGGGCTGTTTTGTTTGTGTTGTTGTTATTGAGTTGTATGAGCTGTTTGTATATTTTGTAGATTAAGCCCTTGTTGGTTGCATCATTTGCAGCCAATGCTGGATTCTCTCAATCTATAGCTTTTTTCATTTTGTTGATGGTTTTCTGTACAGAAGCTTTTAAGTTTGAGTAGCTTCCATTTGTTTGTTTTGATTTTATTTCTATTGCTTTGGGAGACTGACCTAAGAAAACATTGGTACTGCTTATTTCAGAGAATGTTTTGCTTCTGTTCTCTTCTAGGAGTTTTATGGTGTCTTGTCTTATATTTAAGACTTTAAGCCATTTTGAGCTTATTTCTGTGCATGGTGAGGATATCTTCTGGTTTCATTGATTTGCATGAGGCTGTCCAGCTTTTCCAAAACCACTTGCTGAAGAGACTGTCTTTTCCCTATCCTCAACTTTTAGTTGATGAAAGTGAAACACATATTAACTCTTTTAACCCTCACAACGACTCTCTAGCATAGCTAGGTTTTTTATTTTTCACTGTTTTATAAAAGAGAAAATGGAGGCAGGCGGAGGTGCAGCTCTTTGCCCAAGCTCACATGGCAGGAAGTGGTGGCCCAGGCTTAGGGAGCTCCATTCTGCCTTCAGCTCTGGGTCATTCAGTCAGAAAGAAGCCAATCCCAGGTCTGGCCATCTGGAAAGGCTTTTGTCAGTATTTGTTTCTTCCGTTCTGTGCTGCCCTCCAGGGTAGAGACACTTCACAGTAAATATGGTATAATGCCACAACCTTCAGAGTCCAGAAGTGGCTACCACTGTGGCACCTAAGAAGGGTGGCCCATGTGACTCCAGGCTTCTGGGCTTTTTGTCTGCTTGCTTCTTGAGTGTCTGTTCTAAACTTGGGTGTCTGGAAGGAGCTCTGGTCCCCAGGTCTGTCTTTTGTCAGTTTAGCCAAATGAGAGAGGTCTGTCTGCCTACCTTTAAATCGCTGAGCCACTTTTCTGCACGTAAGTAGGGAAGGGACCCGACCAAAGGAAAAGCCGTTGTCTTTGAAAGAGTGGGTCACTCCTCTGATGGAGAGAGGTTGCAGTGAAATAAACTCCAGGCTTGCGTTCCGATAAGAACCTGCTTCCTTTCTCTGGGGACAGCACATCTAACTGTTCACTTATATCTGACTTGCTTCTGACGTTAACACCAGAATGTGGAAGCTTTTATTAAAATAGTGAATTCTGTCTCATTGGCTCTGTCTTATTCATTAGCACTCATAGAAAGAAAGACTTTGGGATGATGTTGCTGGGCTTCCTGACCTGGATTTGTCATTTGTAGGAAAGAGACCTTTATAGTCCTTGAGAACACTTGGAATGCTGGCATGGGCAGGACTAGAAATTCTGGCAGTCTTGTAATCCTAACATGGTGATGATAAGAAATTGAGGTAACTTTGAATTTTAAAAAAATGTGGATCATAAATACTGCACTTATTGCTAGTTTTCTTGATTATTTTAAGTATCATGTAATAGTCAAGTGATTTGATTTGCCATAATTTGCTGAATCTTTACTCACATCAATTCCAAAATTGGTGTGTGTATGTGCTTCAGTTGTGTCTAACTGTTTGCGACTCCATGGACTAGCCTGCCAGGCTCCTCTGTCCTTGGGATTCTCCAGGCAAGAATACTGGAGTGGGTTGCCATGCCCTTCTTCAGGGGATCTTCCCGACCAAGGGATCGAACCCACATCTCACATCTCCTGCATTGACAGTGGATTCTTTACCAGCAAAGCCACCTGGGAAGCTCTCCAAAAGTGGCAAGTATATACAAAACACATTCAGAAATATCTCTAAGACCTCTTGTTCTTTTCTTCTTTTGGATTACTTTCTGAGGATGAATTTATAAAAATCATTAAATGGAGTAGTAAAGAATGAGTACTTTGAAACTAAATCACCTTAAATCAATTGTGTTTCTTGCCCCCATTCTGTTGGATTGGCCAAACAGTTCATTTGGGTTTTTCTGTAATATGTCACAGAAAAACACGAACTTTTTGGCCAGCTCAATAGTTATGAAGCCTAGCACTCACGAGCTTGCATCTCTGTGCCCTGTTTCCTAATTTGTAACATGTAAATGATAATAAGAAGTTAATAGAGTTTTGTTCTGTGTTTTGAAGAGAGTTTCTAAATGAGCTTGTACGCTTAACCCTTGCTCAAGATACGTTTGAACTACACAGGTCCACTTATACGGAGATTTTTTTTTAGGAGTAGATATGGGCTTCCCTGGTGGCTCAGAGGTTAAAGCGTCTGCCTCTAACATGGGAGACCCGGGTTCAATCCCTGGGTCGGGAAGATCCCCTGGAGAAGGAAATGGCAACCCATTCCAGTATTCTTGCCTGGAGAATCCCATGGACGGAAGAGCCTGGTGGGCTACAGTCCATGGGGTCGCAAAGAGTCGGACACGACTGAGCAACTTAACATAACATAACATACCATGGTTCTACACGATGCATGGTTGGTTGAATGAGAGGATAACAGGAACCATGGATGCAGAGAGTTGACTGTAAGCTACAGGTAGATTTTTCAACTGCATGAAGGGTTGGCACCCCTAGTCCCTACATGGTTCAAGGGTCACCTGTCCAAGTAGAGTGTTTAGTACAACGCCCGACATATAGGAAGCATTAGACAAGCAATAGTAAATGTGTGTTTAATAATATCTATAGTAAATGATGAAAATACTATTTTTATCATTGCAGATTGAGAATAGAAAAAATTTTTGAACAATTGAAGTATAGTTAAAAAAAAAGTTTTTTTGAAAGCACTGTACTAATTTATTTAGCCACTGGCAAAACTACTAAAATATTGCCTGTTTTGGTTTGCCTTTCTTGGAAAACTTGCAAGGTGAAATATTTTTTTTTCCAATCTCTTTGGGTACTGATTTATCTTCTTTATGAGATGCACTTTGGAGTCTTTAAATTGTTTTAGTGTCTCCTGTGTCATTTGATCATCCCTACAACTCAGCAGAGTTGGCAGAGCTGGTAATATTTATAGTCAAGTGAAAGGAAAGATAAAAGCAAAGTTCATAAAGGTCTGACGAGTGGTTTTCTCTAAGTCACTTGGCTAGTGTCTAGCAGTACTGGGATTTGAACCAAAGCATTTTGCTGTACTCTTGAAAACAATGACTCAAGAAGTGGTACCTCCTGGCATGAAAGGATTAACATTTCACTGAAAAATGGGGTAAAAAAAAAAAACATAAACTATGCATACCTTTTTCCTGTAAAAAGTTTATGACCTTAGGAGAATATGATTTAAACAACCTATAAGCTGCTTCTTTTAGTTCATTTGGAAACCACTATAGAGACCTTACATTCTAACTGACTCCTTCAAAGATGTATGAAGTGGCAAAGGACCACATTTAGAACTTGAAGATTATTGTGGTCTTGCAAAGCATAATTTAATGGCTGCAGTTTATTATAATCTTAAAACAAATTATATACATATACCTAAATTGAATTATTATAATTGACCTGCAGCACTATGTTAGTTCCAATTTTTCAACTGCATGAAGGGTTGGCACCCCTAGTCCCTACATGGTTCAAGGGTCACCTGTCCAAGTAGAGTGTTTAGTACAACACCCGACATATAGGAAGCATTAGACAAGCAATAGTAAATGTGTGTTTAATAATATCTATAGTAAATGATGAAAATACTATTTTTATCATTGCAGATTGAGAATAGAAAAAATTTTTGAACAATTGAAGTATAGTTAAAAAAAATGTTTTTTTGAAAGCACTGTACTAATTTATTTAGCCACTGGCAAAACTACTAAAATATTGCCTGTTTTGGTTTGCCTTTCTTGGAAAACTTGCAAGGTGAAATATTTTTTTTTCCAATCTCTTTGGGTACTGATTTATCTTCTTTATGAGATGCACTTTGGAGTCTTTAAATTGTTTTAGTGTCTCCTGTGTCATTTGATCATCCCTACAACTCAGCAGAGTTGGCAGAGCTGGTAATATTTATAGTCAAGTGAAAGGAAAGATAAAAGCAAAGTTCATAAAGGTCTGACGAGTGGTTTTCTCTAAGTCACTTGGCTAGTGTCTAGCAGTACTGGGATTTGAACCAAAGCATTTTGCTGTACTCTTGAAAACAATGACTCAAGAAGTGGTACCTCCTGGCATGAAAGGATTAACATTTCACTGAAAAATGGGGTAAAAAAAAAAAAAAAAAAATAAACTATGCATACCTTTTTCCTGTAAAAAGTTTATGACCTTAGGAGAATATGATTTAAACAACCTATAAGCTGCTTCTTTTAGTTCATTTGGAAACCACTATAGAGACCTTACATTCTAACTGACTCCTTCAAAGATGTATGAAGTGGCAAAGGACCACATTTAGAACTTGAAGATTATTGTGGTCTTGCAAAGCATAATTTAATGGCTGCAGTTTATTATAATCTTAAAACAAATTATATACATATACCTAAATTGAATTATTATAATTGACCTGCAGCACTATGTTAGTTCCAAGTGTATAATGCTTTGATATCTGTATACTCTACAAAATGATCATCATAAGTCTAGTTACCATCTGTCACCATACGAAGTTATTACAGTGTTATTGACTCTATTCCTCATGTTAGAGATTTCACCCCCAACAAACATTTATTTTGTAATTGGAAGTTCATATATCTTAATCTCTCTCATCTATTTATGCTGTACCCCCACCCTTCTCACAGGCACATGTTTGTGATATGTATCTATGAGTCTGTTTCTGTCTAGTAATGTTTGTTTAATTGCTTTTTAGATTCCACATATAAGGGATATCATATAATAATCTTCTTTCTCTGTCTGACTAATATAATATCTAGTAGATTTATCCATGTTGCAAATGGCAAGGTTTCATTCTTGTTAATGGCTAAACAGTATTCCATTGTGTGCGGCTGTTCCTGTTTGTATGTATATATATCACATCTTCTTCATTCATCTGTCTATATCAATGGACACTTACGTTGCTTTCATATCTTTGCTATTAAAAAAAAATGCAATGAACATGGAGGGGTACATATCTGTTTTCAAATTAGTGTTTTTGTTTTTTCAGAAAAGTATTCAAAAGTGGAATTGCTAGATCATAGAATAGTCCTTTGTGTATGTGTGTGTGTGTGTTTAAACATATATATATGTGTGTGTGTGTGTTATATATATGTTTAAACAAATATATATATATTAAATATACATATATATATGTATATATATATACATATATATATTAAACAAATGTGTACTTTTTTTTTGGCTGGGTTTTCGTTTCTGCACATGGGCGTTCTCTAATTGCAGCAAGTAGGGGCCACTCTCTAGTTGTGGTGTGTGGGCTTCTCGCTGTGATAGCTTCTCTCGCTGCTGAGCGTGGGCTATAGGGTATGCGGGCTTCCATAGTTATGGCACATGGGTTCTGGAATGTGAACTTAGCAGCTGCATCTCACAGGCTTCATTGCCCCGTGGCCTATGGGGTCCTGTCAGACCAGGGATCGAACCAATGGTCCCCGCCTTACAAGGTGAATGATTTTTGAGGAACCTCCATATTGTTATCCATAGTAGTAGCTGTGCCAACTTACTTTCCTTCCAGCCTTACACTAGGATTCCCTTTTCCATACATTCTTGTCAACACTTATCATTTGTAGTCTTTTGATAATAAACATTCTGAAAGATATGAGGTGATTCCTCATTATGCTTGTGATTAGCCAGGTTGAACATCTTTTCATGATTCTATTGACCATCCATATGTCTTTATGGAATAATATCTAGTCAGGTCTTCTGCCCATTTTTTATTCAGGTTGTTTGTTTTTGATGAACTGTATGAGGTTTTTTTTTTTCAATATTAACCCCTTATCAGACATATTATTTACAAATGTATTTTTCCTCCATTCAGTAGGTGGCCTTTTTTTTTTTTTTTTTTTAGTTTCCTTCACTGTGCAAAACAATTTTATAGTTTGATGCAGCCTCATTTGTTTAGTTTGGGGTTTGTTTCATTTTCCTGAAGTGGTATACCCAAAAATTGCTCCTAAACAATGTCAAAGAGTTAGCATATTGCCAACATTTTATTCTAGGACTTTTCTAATTTCAGGTCTTACTTTCAAGAATTTAATGTATTTTGAGTTTAGTTTTATATATGTGTAAAGAGTAGTGCAGTTTAATTGTTTTATGTACACCTATGTAGTTTTCTTAATATCATTTATAGAAAACTTTATTTTTTCCACATGGTATGTTCTTGCTTTCTTTGTTGTAAATTAATTGCCTATATAGGATAGGTTTATGTCTGGGCTCTCTATTTTGTTCCATTGATCTATTTGTGTGTTATTGTGTTAGTACCATGCTGTTTTAATTGACAGTTTTAAAGTATAGTAACTTTATATCTTGAAATCAGTGTTGTATCTCCAGCTGTGTCTTTCTTTTTCAAGATAGCTTTGGCTATTTGGGGTCTTTTGTATTTTGATACAAATTTTTTTTTTTTTAAATTTTATTTTTACTTTATTTTACTTTACAGACATATACATATACAAATACATATACATGATACAAATTTTAGAATTATTTCTTCTAGTTTTGTGAAAAAGTCCGTTGCTATTTTGATAGGGATTGCACAGATGATGTAGATAGCCTTGGGTAGTATGATGGCTTTCACAATGTAATTTTTTTCATTCCATTAACATGTGAACTGAACTGAACATGGTGTATCTTACCATTTGTTTGTGTCATCTTCAGTTTCTTTCATCAATATCATAGATTTCCTAGTACAAGTCATTGCCTCTTTCATTAGATTTATTTCTAGGTATTTTATTCTTTCTGATGCAATTATAAATGGAATTATTTCTTAATTTTTCTTCCTCATGGCTTGTTGTTAGTGTAAGAAGCAAAACAAATTTCTTTATAGTAATTTAGTCTCCTGAAATTTTACTGAATTCATTCTTTTAGTTACAGTAGTTCTTGATGACATCTTTAGAATTTTCTATTTATAGTATTGTGTCTTCTGCAAACAGTAACAGTTTTACTTATTCCCTTCCTACTTGAATTCATTTTACTTCCTTTTATTATTATTACTATTTTTATCTGATTGTTGTGATTAGAATTTCTAATTCCTGTGTTAATAAAAGAGGTGATAGTGGGCATCATCCTTGTTTTGGTCCTGATCTTACAGGAAATACTTTCAACTTTTCACCATTGAATGCTATGTTAGCTGTGGGTTTATCATAAATGGCCTTTATTTGCATTGAGATATGTGTTACCTCTGCACCCACTTTATTGAAAAATTTTTATCATAAATGGTGAATTTCATCAAAAGCTTTTTCATCATCTATTGAGATGATCAGATGATTTTTATTCTTCACTTAGTTAATGTGGGATATAACATTGATCAACTTGTGGATATTGAGCCATCCTTGCATCAGTGGAATAATTCCCACTTGAGGATGGTATATGATCCTTAGAATGCACTGCTGAATTCCATTTGCTAACATTTTTTTAAGGATTTTTGCCTCTGTGTCCATCAGTGATATTGGCCTATAAATTTCTTGTTATTATTTTTTTTTTTTTTTGTGGTGTCTTTTGTCTGATTTTGGTATCCAGGTGATGCATAAATCATAGAATGAATTCAGAAGCATTTCGTCCTCTTCAGTGTTTTGGAAAAGTTTGAGAAGATTAGGTGTTAAATTTCCTTTAAATGTTTGATAGAATTCACCTTTGTAGTCCAGTCCTGATATTTTTGTTGTTTTTTAAAATTATTGAAGCATTTTCATTGCTGGAGATTAGTCTGTTCATATTTTCTATTTCTTCTTAATTCAACCATATGTAATTGTATATTTCTAGCAATTTATCCATTTCTTCTATGTTGTCCCTTTTATTGGTAAATAGTTGTTCATAGCAATCTGTAATGATCTTTATATTTCTGTGGTGTCAGCTTTAACTTATTTTTCACTTCTGATTTTATTTATTTGGATTCTCTTTTTATCCTAATGAGTATGGCCAAAGGTTTATCAATCTGATCTTTTAAAAAATCTAGCTCTCAGTCTCATTGACTTATTTCACTTATTTATGCCCTGATCTTAATTATTTATTTCCCTCTACCGACTGAGTTTTGTTTGTGGTTGTTTTTCTAGATCCTTTTGATGTAAGGCTAGGTTGCCTCATGTAGGAGATGTTCTTTAGGATTGAGCTGCACTCTCCGCTCTAGTCACCAGAGCCCTCAGGGTGCCCATTGTATAGACTGGGCGGCCCCTCTACTGTGGGAGAGCTGGCTACCATTAGTATGCTGGTGGGCAGGGCTGGCCGGGCCTGGTTGGCTGTCAAGAACTGCTTCATGTAGAGACTACTGCCCTGCTGGTGGATGAGACTGGGCCCCAGTGCGATGGACTGTGTGTCTGGGGATCCCAGGCTGGGTGCAGGCCATTGGTGGCCTGGGTCCCAGGGTGGCTAGCTGTGAGATCTGGGGTCCTGGGGCTGGTGCTGGCCCACTAGTTAGTGGGGCCAGATCCTCACACCACTGGTTGCTTGGTCTGAGGAATTCCAGGACTGGCACCTACTAGCTGCTAGACAAGTAACACCCAGCACTAGTAGGTTAGAGAACAGGATTCCAAACGGCCTCATGGTAAAATGATCTGCCCAAAATGGCTCCTGCTAACATGTGTCTCCCTGGGAGAGTTGCATTTACCTCCAGTCTCTCCAGGAGGCTTTCCAAAATCAATAAGTGGTTCTGATCAAGGCTCCTTTCAAGTTTCTGTGTCTGTACAGGGTCGTGGAGTGTGTGAGTTTTGTGCACAGCCTTTGAGAGCAGAGTCTTTGTTTCCTATAGCCCTCTGGCTTTCCCATACACCAGTTCCATTAAACTTCAGAGCCATATGCCCTGGGGGCTTTTGCTTTTCCTCCTGGAGTAGGACCCCTGGGCTGGGAAGCTCAATGTGGGACTTACTCCTTGTGAAAATTTTCTGCAGTTATGATTTGTTGTTGTTCAGTCGCTCAGTTGTGTCCAACTCTTTGCAACCCCGTGGACTGTAGCATGCCACGCAGTTATGATTATCCTCCCATTTGTAGGCTGCCTCCCGATGGATGTGTGTCTTGACCCCACTTATTGTCTCCACCGCTACTACCTGTCTCATTGTGATTCCTTCTTTATATCTTTAGTTGTGGAAAATATTTTCTGCTAATCTTCAGATTGTTCTTACTGATAATTGTTCTGTAAATAGCTAATCATTTTAGTGTGCTTATGGGAAGGAGTTCAGGGTCTTCTTACTTAAGCATTTTGGCTACACCTCCTTCTTAAATAATACCATTTAATCAACATTCAGGCATTAACCCTGTGCTCTCTTGGACTGTTGTACTACTCTGATGGAAAATCTGCATAGCCTGCGATGCTGAACTTCTAAGACACTTAGAATATGAAACTGTTATGTCTAATACAAATGGTCAGTGGCATATAAAGAAATTGAAGTTCATCATTATTCATTAGAAATGCTTTAAACCACAATGAGGTTCTAATTCATACAGATAACATGGAAAAGACTGATAGCATCAAATATCAGAGAAGATATGAAGAAGCCTGCATTGCTATTAAAATACAGTGGTATAAGTTCTTTAGAACATGGTGACACCTTTAAATGTTAAACATTCATGAACTTCTAATATAGCAACACTTATTCCTAAATATCTCTAAATATTTACTCAAGAACAGTCACAACATAGAACCACAAAACTCTTGTGTTGAAATATTCACAGAAGCTTTATTCTTAATTGACCTCTGGGGGGACAATCCTCTATTGGTGTCCTTTGCTATACTGAGGGCAGAGGAATTGATTATCTTTCCAAGATATTTTTATATAGCAAATGGCCTTGGAAGATACAGATAGCATATCAGCAAGAAGCGTAGGGATGGTTTGTTTACTAGTCAGTATATGAAAATAATATCTCCCTCTGGAAAAAGGCCAGGTAGCTTTGCTTGAAGTCCTTTAGAAAAGATTCAGACTCCCTAAGCTCAGAGACTGAAAGTGTTACTATAAGCTCATTGTACGTGCAGCATCTACCTGGACTGTGCTTTATCACCACCTTGGACTTGAGGTGATAAGGAGGGGACTCTGAGAACACATTATGTTCTTACTGTACCTAGCTCTGAACCAGGGGCCTCACGTCTTCAGCCAGTACCACATAACTGTGGCAGGCTAAACTCTTACATATAGAATAAACTCTCAGACCCTGCATGGGGCTTGACAAGCCCCAAGCTAGAGATAGCCCAGATGTCCATCCAGAGGAAAATGGATGATTAAACTCTAACATGTCTATTCAGTATAATGGTACTTAGCAATTCGTGCAGCATCTACCTGGACTGTGCTTTATCACCACCTTGGACTTGAGGTGGTAAGGAGGGGACTCTGAGAACACATTATGTTCTTACTGTACTAGCTCTGAACCAGGGGCCTCACGTCTTCCGCCAGTACCACATAACTGTGGCAGGCTAAACTCTTACATATAGAATAAACTCTCAGACCCTCCATGGGGCTTGACAAGCCCCAAGCTGGAGATAGCCCAGATGTCCATCCAGAGGAAAATGGATGATTAAACTCTAACATGTCTATTCAGTATAATGGTACTTAGCAATAAAAAGAATGAGTTTTTGATACATGCCACAAACTGAATAAATACCAAAACTATTATTCTGAGTGAGAGTAAGCAGAGAGAAAAATGCATATTGTATAGTCTTTATATGAAATTCTAGTATAGACAAAATTAACTTAGGTTAACGGATCAATGGTTGCTTTATAGTGGAGGGAGAAGGGTTAATTGTGAAGGGACACAGGGTAACTTTCTTGAGTGATGAAAACATTCTGTGTAGGGCTTCACATTTGTCAAAATTGATTAAACAGTTCATTTATGACCCAGTGTTTCATTATATTCAGAATGTATCACCATTAGGAATATCACAGTTTGAACTGAGAGTCAGACAACTGCACTCAGCTCTTTGCTAGACACTTGTTATCTGTGTAATTCTGGGGATACATTATTTAAATAAAGCTTCAGTTTCCTTACCTGTAAATGGCAATATAACAACAGCATCTTCATCATTGTTTGATTATGAGAATTAAATGAGATAATGCATGTAGAGTGCTTAGAATAGTTTTTGCAGAATAGAAAATAATGAATGTTAGCTATTGTTTTCCATTGCAGTACTCTCTATGAATACCAGACAACTTGAACTTTGTAAAGTAGTCTGATAAAGAGTTATATAGCTATGCTTTAGTTGCAGATACAACGCCTGCAGAGGCAGAATCGCAACCCAGATATGTCTGATATCAACCTCAATGTTCCTAACTCTTGGCATGGTTGGTCTGAAGATAGGAGAGATGGAAGTACCATCACATTGGTTTCAAAATATTGAGATTTTGAAGGACTTTTTTCTTATTAAATCATACTGGCTACATGCGTTTTAAACTAAGCCTGGATTTCTAGATTTTACATCAAGAACCTCCTCTTCACTGGCCTACAGAGGGGTGTCGTCCAACACCACTTAAGTTCCTTCCACCGTAGCATGGATGTGTAGCTAGTTGCTCCTCAGCCAGATCATCCCGTGTGTTTTGCCTGTTGAACTTTCAGTTTCAGGTTTCTGGTTATTACTTGGTTAAGATCTTTTTCCCTTGCCAGTTTAGCTGTTCTATATTTGTTTTTTATTACAGATGACATGTGATATTCCTAGAAGCTCAGAGCCTTTGCCTGAGAAACTGAGAACTGCCAAGTTGAGAATTGTATCGACTTTATTTCTGTTATGAATGTTGTTAGGGTTCAATAGAAAGAAACCTATCTATTTCATTTCTGAAAGATAATGATTAAATGGTCAATAGAATATATTATAAGGTATGTGTACATATGTATAAAACTTTAGTGTAAAATCAATCTTGCCTTGAAAAAAGAGCTAACTCAATATTTTTTTATCATGGTCACTTGAATAACTTAATTGAAACCAGTGAGAACAGTGATAAGTAGAGTCTTTAGGCACTAAGAACCCTGTTTAAGAGAAAGATCCCAAATATCAGGGTTCAGTGACCTACTGTTTTCTCACCATCTTTGTCTGCTGTCATCTGCTTACCTAAACTAGGTATTCCTTCTCAGTCATTGGCTATCCATGCTAAATGATGATAATCTTTGTTTTCTACCTTTTTACAAAAGTTACTTTCTTATTATTTCACTTTCCTTTCCACTATATTCACTCATCCTTTCCTCCTTTCTGGATGCCCACTATACCCTAGGCCCTTTTTTGGAGTTCTGGGTATATTACAATGATGAGAAACCAGACTTGCTTCTGGGGAGTTCCACATGCATATATACATATTTCCTTTTTATTTATAGTCACCAGCACTGGATTGGAGAAGGCAACGGCACCCCACTCCAGTACTCTTGCCTGGAAAATCCCATGGACAGAGGAGCCTGGTAGGCTGCAGTCCATGGGGTCCACAAAGAGTCAGACACAACTGAGCGACCTCACTTTCACTTTTCACTTTGATGCATTGGAGAAGGAAATGGCAACCCACTCCAGTGTTCTTGCCTGGAGAATCCCAGGGATGGCGGAGCCTGGAGGGCTCTTGTCTATGGGGTCGCACAGAGTCGGACATGACTGAAGCAACTTAGCAGCAGCAGCAGCAGCAGCAGCAGCACTGGATACGGAACTCAAATGGAGTTAAGCCATGGCTCTTTCTTTTTATTTATACTTTCATTGGACTGATGATCCCTCAAGTCCTTTCAAACCCCCTCAGTTCAGTTCAGTCGCTCAGTCAGGACTGACTCTTTGCAACCCCATGAATCGCAGCACGCCAGGCCTCACTGTCCATTACCAACTCCCAGAGTTCACTCAGACTCACATCCATCGAGTCCATGATGCCATCCAGCCATCTCATCCTCAGTCGTCCCCTTCTCCTCCTGCCCCCAATCCCTCCCAGAATTGGAGTCTTTTCCAATGAGTCAACTCTTCGCAAGAGGTGGCCAAAGTACTGGAGTTTCAGCTTTAGCATCATTCCTTCCAAAGAAATCCCAGGGCTGATCTCCTTTAGAATGGACTCGTTGGATCTCCTTGTAGTCCAAGGGACTCTCAAGAGTCTTCTCCAACACCACAGTTCAAAAGCATCAATTCTTCGACACTCAGCTTTCTTCACGGTCCAACTCTCAGATCCATACATGACCACAGTAAAAACCATAGCCTTGACTAGACGGACCTTTGTTGGCAAAGTACTGTCTCTGCTTTTGAATATGCTATCTAGGTTGGTCATAACTTTCCTTCCAAGGAGTAAGCGTCTTTTAATTTCATGGCTGCAGTCACCATCTGCAGTGATTTTGGAGCCCCCCCTACCCCCAAATAAAGTCTGACACTGTTTCCACTGTTTCCCCAGCTATTTCCCATGAAGTGATGGGACCAGATGCCATGATCTTCGTTTTCTAAATGTTGAGCTTTAAGCCAACTTTTTCACTCTCTGCCCAGGAAGTGCTAAAAAACATACAGTGCAGTGGTG
>SJYT01067084.1:347002-365218 GCA_006410635.1 Cephalophus harveyi | reverse complement strand
ATACTTCAGTATGTTTTCTAAGAGATACTCTTAATATAACACACAAACACACACGGTAGTTCGCCACAATCATCCCACTGGCTCTCCTTTTTCTCTTGAAGTCTTTTTAAAATTTTTAAAATGTTTTTTCCACTCTTTTTTTAACTTTTTCAATTTACTGTTGAAGAAAATAGATTATTTACTATTTTTGTAGACTTTCTTACATTTGGATTTTGCTTTCATCTCTGCAATGTCGACTTGCATGTTTATTTTCTGTACTTCCTGTAAATTAGTTAATACATCCAAAAGCTTGGTCAGGGTTCATGCTGTTCTTTCTTTCTGTTTTCCTCTCCTCTCCTTTTCTTTTTATTTCCTCTTTCTTTCATGCTTTTTCTCCCTCCTTCCTTACTTTCCTTCCTCCCTATGCCCCCTTTTTTCCCTTTCTTTGTGTGGAAATCTGTTTATTGATTTGACAGAACATTTACCAGTTGGTACTGTATATTTACTATTGCCTCATATCCAAAGACAGATATCTGCCTTTAATTTTGTGAGATGTTAAGATCAGAAATGAAAATGTTTCTATTTAGGGAGAAACAAATACTGGGGGCAAAGAAGCTAAATTGATGTTTAATTTTTACTCTGAAAATTTGGTTTTTTGTATACTCTTATGAAGACTCACATATGCAATGTCATTGTCTAAATTAAGACAAATAACTTATAATTTCTAAAACAAAGAAAGAGGACGGTGAAAGAGAAGGAAGAGGACAAGAAGAAAGGGAACGATTAGCAATAGTTCCAGTATCACCCCCCTGACCTGTTGTCTCTAAAGTTCTCATCAACCTGCCACCTCAGGGTTTTAGTAGCTATTGGTGATGATAGTAGATACCCAGTATTTCACCTGATGTTTAAACAGATTTCTAATAAATTGACTAGTATTCTAAAATTTCAACCTAGATATAATTCTTGGAATGGCATAAACAGAATTTCAGAGGAGTAGAAGGTCATTAATGAAGGGGTTCCTGCTGAGGGGTCAGGTAGGAGACAAGGCATCTATCTGAGTGTCTTTTTCTTACTCTTGTAGTCATTGCCAGAAAGATTGTTTCACCAATAAACTTACTGTTTGTGTAGAAGAAGCAGCCTACCCTGTATGAAGAGAAATTTAGCCTAAGAAGTCAGAAATCTAGGTGAGAGCGAAAATCTAGGTGAGAAGCAGAAGCTGAATCTGTGCACTTTAGGAAGGCCCATCTTCTTGTCTGGTATTTCAGGGTTTCTTGTGTGAGTTTCAGAAGCACTGTTCTTCCCTGTGCTCAACTGGCTGGCAGTACCTCCAACAGTTGGTGATGGACAGGGAGGCCTGGAGTGCTGTGATTCATGGGGTCACAAAGAGTCGGACATGACTGAGCAACTGAACTGAACTGAACTGAACCTACAACAGACTTTTCTTGGAAATAAAGTCCTTGGTTGAGTCTCTCAGAACACCTTCTACACACTGGGGGTGTGTGAAACTTGGGTCTGAACTATAGTTCCTTCCAGTTTGGCGCCGTGTATGCACTGTATAACACCTACCCCTGCTAAAGCATGTTGACTCACTGCGTGTGTGATTGCCTGCACCCATCTTGAAATAAACAATTGAAGTGTAGAGAAAAGCCCAGCTGTGCCAATTAAGTGGCCTTCTGGTAAGCATTCTCCATGGAAAATGGTAAGAAATGAGGGTTTGTGGTCAGACCTTCTTTTATTCTTTTGCTAGAGTTGTTTTTGCATCTATAGCAGGGTACTCACTGAGTTCACTGCAGAACATGATAATTTTAGTGGTTTGAGTCACGATTTAGTCATTGAAGGTGGAGGATCAGTTATTTTATNGGAAAATGGTAAGAAATGAGGGTTTGTGGTCAGACCTTCTTTTATTCTTTTGCTAGAGTTGTTTTTGCATCTATAGCAGGGTACTCACTGAGTTCACTGCAGAACATGATAATTTTAGTGGTTTGAGTCACGATTTAGTCATTGAAGGTGGAGGATCAGTTATTTTATTGTGTTCTTTTGTTGCTGTTCCTCTGCCAGCTTTTTGGCAATTTCTCTGGGCATTAACTTTTTCACTCAAGAAGAGGTCAGGGGAAACTATGATGGTGGTTGACAAGCTGTCCATTTTCTCCTTTCAGGAAACTCAAGTGAAACATTCATTGGAGTATGAGAATGTAAAACTCAGGGCTAGCATGAACTTTGAGATTATCTATGGCTCTAAATTCAAGTTGGAAATAGAAATAAACAAAGGGAAAGCTCCAGGTTCATTGTTTTTCCATGTGCAGCCATGGATGGAACCATTTAGTGAACAGTCTCTAAATGAAGTAACAGAGGGATAGGAAATGGTACCCACGAAAGCACTGGGAAGGTTCAGCATGAAACTGTGAAAAGTGCTTAGCACAGAGCTGTTGACCAGGAAGAGCATAGTAAGCTCAGGCTGCCTACTGCACTATGACAAAAACCACCATTGTCCTTTGCACAAGGTGCTTGACTCATTCAGTTCTTACTTAGCCTCAGCTTCAAACAGAGGCACAGTGGCAGTGAAGGCCTTTGGTCTCAATCCAGAACTTCTGACTTTTCTTCTACTGGTGTTTCTTGGCATGATTTGTTACCAGATTCTATGAATGGGGGCGGGGGTCACTGTTAAAACAAAAAAGCCACAAATGAAATTTGCATAAAATAGAGTTTTATTTTACCATTGACATTCATCTTATAAAGAGAAATCTGTACCCAGGAGAGAGAGAAAAAGAAATCTCTCTGAGGTAGTTATTTACATATTTTTAAATTATGGGAGGGAGTACAGTAGCATTTTCATAAGGCTTGCCTGGTCACTGTAGTATTTTGAGAACCTGCAACATTTTCTAGTGCTCCAGGATATCCACCCTGCTTTCCCTACATCCTCTATACCTGGCATCTTGCAATTCTGTCACCACTTGAATGTGCCCCGACTCTTCTCTGTGAAATATCCTTTTCCTGTTTTTGTTAAAGCATTTATCATTTGCAAACTACCCAAGCATTAGTATTTTGGTTAATTATATACAGTACTACTCAGGACTTGAGCCTCAAGAAATGTTTAAGTTTGTGGCTTTACAGTCAATAAAATGTATTTCTGTAGTGCAGGGTTTAGAAGCATAGTCTGCATGAGCATGTCTACTTCCAAGAGGTCTTCCTGATGCAAATAAGTGCCATTAATATGTGAAGTCAAAATAATTATAGTTTATGAATCCCCTAGAAACATAGGATAAGCACTCGGCCAGTTGTTCATATCTGCTTTTCTAAGGTTCTCAGCTCACACTGGCAAGTATCTTTGGTTTGTTTCCTGCCTAAGCCCAAACCCTCTTTCTTTTAGTTTAATTTTGCAATAGGATTGTTTCTATTAATAATTTCAGATCCATAACTTCTTACCTTTTCTATTCTTTTTTTCTCCCTAATAGTTTGCTCTTGCTAAGTCACTTCAGTCGTGTCCGACTCTGTGCGACCCCATAGACGGCAGCCCACCAGGCTCCCCCGTCCCTGGGATTCTCCAGGCAAGAACACTGGAGTGGGTTGCCATTTCCTTCTCCAGTTTGCTCTTACAGATTACCTAAGGCATATATTCTGAGAAAATAGTATATTAAGATCGGCAAGATAAACAGGTCTTTCAAAGAGAGAGGATCTCGCTAGCAGAACAAACACTAGAAATTCTGGTAGTGAGAGAGTTTGTGTAGAGCAGCTGACAGTTTATTCAACAAAAGCTTACAGGAGTGTGCATTTAAAGATAAATACTGGACTGTTTGGGTAAAAAGAAAAATACGTCAGAAAATCAGGAGATTTTAAAAGGAAAGCTTCTTTGCCTGCTGGGGAAATAAAAAAAATAATGCTTTAGAGTTCTTCTCATTTTATCTAAACCTCAAACCCTTTCCTGGGAAATGTGATGAAAGGATGAACTTCATTCAAGAAAAGAATATAACGACATCTCAGTTCATCAGAAAGCCTGAAAGAATGAGGTGTTAACTATGAACTGATTGAAAATGCTTTTTTTTCCTATTTTAATCTACATTGTTAAAATTATTTCTTGAAACTACCCTTCTTTGCACTTTTGTTGGGGAGAAAGCATACTTATGCTTGTCCCTTGAGATGTTGTAAAATGGTACGTGAATAAGAAGTGCAGTATTCAAAAAAGCCTGGGAAACATTGAGTATCAAGCTTTTTAGTTAAATAGATAAGCTATTGAATGTGTCACTTAGAAAAAAATGTACGGTATTTCTTGGCTTGGCTAACTCACAGCTCAGTAGTATTTTCACATCATTACCCCATATTTTTTCTGCTGTTATTTGTATGCTGAGTAATTGGCTCAGGACCACAAAATGACTAGAGTAATTTCAGAATGTCTGTGTGCGTATATGTGCGTGCCTGTATATGTGTATGTGTTGGGGGTGTGTGAAACGTTTGATACAGTTGAGTTCCATCTCTCTTTGAGAGCAAATGAACTTTCTCAGGAATTCCCCTATATACTTGTTTTTATTGACATATAGTTGGTTTACAATTTTGTGTTATTTTCAGGTATACAGCAGGCAATTCAGTTATATATACATAATCGTGCTCTACAGTAGGTCCCTGTTGTTTACCTATTTTATATACAGTAATGTGTGTCACTTAATCCCAAACTCCTCATTTACCCCTGCCTGACTTTCCCCTTTGGTAACCATAAATTTGTTATCTGTGTCTATGGGTTGATTTTTGATTTGTAAATGAGTTCATTTTTGTTATTTTATGTGTGGAACCAATAAACTCTTTTCTTACATCTCATCATGTAGACTTGTAACCCTGGACTGTCCCTAAATTAGTGCTTGCTGAGGAAGAAATTGAGTTGTCTTAGATAAATGAGGATTGAGTCAGTGAGGCTCAGGAAGGGTCCTGAAGCCCGTCCTCCTGCAGTGGCCGCCGGCCCCAGAAGAGACCAGATCTCAGTTAGGGGAGGAGGGGTAGGGTGGTAGATGAATAACCAGAGACTCTGAGCTTGGTGCACGGTTGCATTTACCACGGTAGGGGAAATAAAATTAGCCTTTTGTTGTTGTTAATGAACTTGATGTTGTTGCCGAAACTCAGCCTGTGATCACTGATACTGAACAGAAATGCAGAGACAAGAGTTTTGGGTGAAGTAGAAAAGAGTAGCTTTTATTGCTTTGCCAGGCAGAGGGGGCCACAGCGGGCTAATGCCCTCAAGACCACGTGAGGGGATTGTGAGGCGTTTTATAGTGTTCAAGAAACAGGGCATGGTCAGCTGGAGGATCATTCTCCGACTGGTTGGCATCAAGGTGGAGNAATGGTGAGTCTCCGTGTTTTTTAATCCCCCTCAGGCTGACATGGGGAGTTTGTGTTTTAGAAAAACAACATCTAGAGAATGCCTTGAAACTCTAGTATGTCTAAACCATTATATGTAAAACTGACAATTGCTCATAATGACTGTGAAGCATTGATACCAAAGTACTTTATGAATCTAAGAAGTCACATTATGGCAAGTATGATTTTAATGCTCTTATATATTTACCAATATTCTAATATGCTAACATGTGGTAAACCAGATAACCAGAACATCCAATAATATAACTCTGGGTGATATATAACTTGGTGGCATCTAAGTCTTTTGGCAAGACAGAAATTTGTCATAATCATCCGGTATATTTTTAAACAAATATTTCAAAATTCCAATATCTTGATCATGTGATATATTTTGCTTGCGCTCATTAAACATATTTAAACATCTCTATTCCAGTCTCTTGGAATCCTAAATGCTGATATTCTGGTTTCATTGGTTAAGTAGTCAGATTACAGTTTACTCTTGAGTATGTGGATTATATCATTTCAAATGATTGTATAAATACTAAATGTATTATTTAGCAGTGAGTGAGCAAATGAATAGATAAATTTGGGGGGGTTATAAGATGTGTATAAGAGACAGAATATATTCCAGGTGGATGAAACATCTAAGTTTAAAAAATAAAATTATATAAGTGCTAGAAGAAAGCATGAATAAAAAGCATTCTATACTCTGCGAGTGGGGCATTTTTTCTAGCTATGATTGAAAATCCAGAGGCAGTAATAAGAAAATAAATTGATTTTTTTTAAGAAACAGTGTTTTTATCTAATATAATTTTATGCAGAAAATACCTAAAGTGAGTAAAAGAAAAATAACAAATTAGGAAAAATATTTGCAACTTAATCTGAAAGAATGAATATAGTTTTTTAATAAGACTACTTTTTAAAACAGAAGAAAATGACTTTTAATTAAAACATATAGCATAAAATAAATACAATAGCTTTGAACTATATGCAAATATATTCAACCTCCCCTGTAGGAAAAAAAATGCAAATAAAAACATACTGTTACAGCATTTCTCACCTTTATAACGGAAATCCAAGTTTGAGGACATGCTCAGCTGTCAAGTTGTTGGGAATGGACTCTCACTCTTTGCTAGTAGGAGAGCAAATTAGTGCAACCCCATTAGAGGGGAATTTGCCAATATTTAACAAAAAACTCTTGAGCACAGCAATCACCTTTCTCAGACTAAATGACCAAAATATTCAGATAAGAACTGAGAAACACACATTTTCCCAAGGCTGTTCATTGCACTACATTTTTAGACTGTTGGTTAGCATGATTATTATTCTAAGAATGTTACCTGTTTATTACAGAATTGAGGAAATAAATAGTTGTAATGGTGTCATTAAGAACCAGGATTTTCCTCATTAAAAAAAAAAAAATAAAAGAGGCAGAGGTGTAAGCGTGTCGAGATAAGTAAAAACCCTGTGATCCAGAATTTGAATTGGAGGTAGCAGTGTGGATTCATGACAGATTTTATCTTCTCCAAAACAGATTCCTGCTCTAAACACACTGCAAAGGTCTAGACCCAGTGAAGAGCAGTGAGCACAAGGTTGATTGGTACTTGAATGGTATACATATGAAACACAGAAGTGCCTGCCATTTGAGATACGAATGTGTGCTCTGTAAAGGAAAAACACGAATTCACATAATTTGGGGAAATTCTGAACTTTCTCCTTGGAAATTACGCTTTATGTTAAATACTCTGAAACAATCTCTCAGTAAAGAAATCGAGTAATGTTGAACACAGTGGCTGCGGGGAGCACTCTGTTTTGTAGGGAAATGGACTGCAATTGTAGAATCCCTGTTGTTTCGTTCCTACACAAATGTGTCATTGAAAATAGTCTGGGCAGTTCTGCTGTGAAAGTGAAACTCAGTCTGTGGTTAACTATTTGTCATAGAGGTTCAGGAGGTCTAAAGAGAGCTCCTGATATTATCATGTCCTTAACAAATGACTAATTTAATACAAGTTTTGTTTAGAATTTTATCAGATATAAATTCTGTGTTCAGTGCTGGGAATATAACGGGTGTGAAAAGGAAAGCAAAGTCTGGTAGAGCATTAAAATACAGTGATACTATTAATTTGATTATAAAGATTTGAAACTGTTTATGAAGATCTTTGTGATCAAGAAGCTAAGTATAAGCAACAATCATACTATGCCATGGAGTGAGAATTAAGTTATGATGAGCAAAAGCAAGGAGGGACATTTCTGGCAAAGCAAAGAGCTTGAGCAAAGATAACATTAGAGTTGATGTTTACAGGAAAAATAGCCATACTTGTCTGGAGCAAAATATATATGTGTGCGTGCCTGCATGCTAAGTTGCTTCAGTCATGTCCAACTCTGCAACCCTATGGACTGTGGCCCACCAGGCTCCTCTGTCCATGGCATTCTCCAGGCAAGAATACTGAGGTAGGTTGCCACACCCTACTTCAGGGAATCGTCCCAAAATGTGTGTGTGTGTGTTTGAATTATAGGAAGAGGGTAAGGTAAGGATGAGGCCAATGAAGTGAGAGAAATGTTGCTTCTGGGTTCTGGTAAGCATGAGTTGTTATCATTGCTGTTGCCATACATGACCTTGGGAAGGTGGTTTCATTTCTGTGAGGCTCAGCTTTCCCATCTGTATAATGAGGACTAATGATATTTAAGTCACAAAGTGAGGATAAAATTAAAAAAATCATGTATATAAAGCTTTCAGCACAGTGGAGGGCACTTAATCACTGCTGGTTCTTACTGTTACTAAGCAGAGAGAAACAAAGTGATGAATATCCTCCATTGTCAAGGGAAAGCATTTGGATTTCGTTTTGCAGGCAGTGAAGAACCATTGCAGAATTCTGAGCAAGAGGGTGAAGTGATCAGCTCTGTGGTTTGGAAATATGAACATGGAAGAGTGAGGGAATGAAGAGGGACACCTGGCATTGTGTCCTGATTGGAGATGAGGAAGCATAAATGGGAGATTTGTAGTGTGGCCAAAACTGTTCACTTTTTAAGAGATTTTGGCTATTCGTTAGATATATGTATGTAGGAGGGTGGACTGAGAGACAAGAAAGAATAAAAAAAAAAGAGAAGACATCAGGATTTCCAGCCTGAGCATCTGAGTTGCCAGTAATACCAAAACCTGAGACAGACAACGTAGGAGGAAGGGCAGGTATATAGAAGAAGGTAGTGATTTCAGGGGTAGTATTTAGTTAGTTTTCTCTTACTTTTTTTTGGTCCCTCCCCTTCTAGAGTAAGTGATCTTTAAAGATTTGAATGTGGTGGCCCCGCTTCTAAGCCCATTAATCCCTTGACTCTCTGGGACCACTGTGTTTTGGAAAGAATGTTGGCTTATTACAAAGGTTGTGATTGTGATCATTAGAAGTACTGCTTCTGAGATCTATCAAATATATCAGCAATGAACTCCAGTAATGAACAAATGTCCAGTAATGAACTCCAAAGTCAAATACCGCAAACCATGAAAGCAACCAAACATGGTAGCCAAAGGTAGATATGTGGTCTGCAGGACTGTATTCCTCAAAGCACTGCTTTCTTTAAGCAGAGTTGAAAGTAAATGCAAATTGAAACGTTCTCCTCAACACCAGTGTTTGTGTGTGTTTCTTGTTTCCATGTGCAGGACAGGAGAGAATTGGGAAAGACTCCAACTATGAGCAGGAGGGTAAAGTTCAGTTTGTGATTGACGCGGTGTATGCAATGGCTCACGCCCTTCACCACATGAACAAGGATCTCTGTGCTGACTACCGGGGTGTCTGTCCAGAGATGGAGCAAGCTGGGGGCAAGAAGTTGCTGAAGTATATCCGCAATGTGAATTTCAATGGTGAGTCTCCGTGTTTTTTAATCCCCCTCAGGCTGACATGGGGAGTTTGTGTTTTAGAAAAACAACATCTAGAGAATGCCTTGAAACTCTAGTATGTCTAAACCATTATATGTAAAACTGACAATTGCTCATAATGACTGTGAAGCATTGATACCAAAGTACTTTATGAATCTAAGAAGTCACATTATGGCAAGTATGATTTTAATGCTCTTATATATTTACCAATATTCTAATATGCTAACATGTGGTAAACCAGATAACCAGAACATCCAATAATATAACTCTGGGTGATATATAACTTGGTGGCATCTAAGTCTTTTGGCAAGACAGAAATTTGTCATAATCATCCGGTATATTTTTAAACAAATATTTCAAAATTCCAATATCTTGATCATGTGATATATTTTGCTTGCGCTCATTAAACATATTTAAACATCTCTATTCCAGTCTCTTGGAATCCTAAATGCTGATATTCTGGTTTCATTGGTTAAGTAGTTAGATTACAGTTTACTCTTGAGTATGTGGATTATATCATTTCAAATGATTGTATAAATACTAAATGTATTATTTAGCAGTGAGTGAGCAAATGAATAGATAAATTTGGGGGGGTTATAGTTTACCTGGGGCTGTCCTGGTGGCTCAGAGGGTAGAGAGTCAGCCTGCAATGTGGGAGACCCAGGTTTGATCCCTGAAACCCCTGGAGAAAGAAATGGTAACCCACTCCAGTATTCTTGCCTGGAGAATCCCTTAGTAAAATGTTAATGTGAGAACCTAGTGAGTTCACTGTAAAATTCTTTCATTCTTGCTCTACATTTAAATTTTTTCATGACAGAAAGTTAGAAAATAATAAACAACCACAACAAAACAAAGAATAAAATTTTTTTTTATGCAACCATAAACCAGTGGAAGTACTTAGGAAAGAAAGCCATATTTATAATTGCAAAACTAAGTAAAATACCAAATGCTAACTTTCCACAAAACACTCAAAACTCATGTGAGAAAAATTCTGAAACACCATTAAAGGAAACAAAAATAGACGAGCAAATGGAAAGTCACAAATGGGCATTCTCACCTTTGTAGAGACTTTTGTTCTAGCTAAGTGCTAGAGCATATATAAATACAATGTAAACCCAGTAAATGTAATACCAATTTTTTTTTCTCTTCTCAAGATAGGTAAGTAGTTAGTCAAACTCATTTGAGTACATAAACAAAAACTACCAGAACATTTGGGGAGGGGAAGGAATAATAATTGTAGTGAGAGAGATGTTAAATCTACCAGTTATTAAAATACATTATAATGACTTTATAACTGAAACTGTAGTGTTGGTTCATGAATAAACAAGTCAAACAGTGAAATAAATGTTAAAAATCCAGAAATATATCTAATTATACATGAAACAGTATATAATGAAGGATGCACCTCATATCAGTGAGAAAAGTTGAGTGATATATGTTACAATAACTAGTTTGATCCCATGGACTGTAGTCTGCCAGGCTTCTCTGTCCATGGGATTTTCCAAGCAAGAGTACTGGAATGGATTGCCATTTTCTTCTCCAGGGGATCTTCCTGACCCAGGGATTGAACCCAGGTCTCCTGCATTGCACGCAGACGCTTTACCCTCTGAGCCACCAGGGAAGCCTAGAAATTAATAGGTTACCTAAAATAAATGAGTAGAAATGAGTGGGGAATATAATAGGAGATTTATTATGAGCATCGACTGACACAGTTTTGGAGACTGACGTGCCCCCACGACCTGCCACCTATAAGCTGGAGAACCAGAGAACCAGCAGGGTGCTTTAGTCCACGTGCACAGGCCTTGGGGTCAGAGGGTCAGTGGTGTAAGTTCTGATCTGCTTCTGAAAGCCAGAGGACTAGGAGCACCAGTGTCTGAAGGCAGGAGAGGATGGGTGTCTACTCAAGCAGAGAGAGTGACTTTGCCCTCTTCTGCCTTTGGTTCCCTTCATACTTTCCAGGGATTGGGTGATGCCAGCCCACAGTGGGGAGGGTCACCTGCTTCATTCTGTTCAGCACTTCACCAGTTCTTTATTCACTTTAACCATTCTTCCAGGAACAACCTCATATATACACAGAAATCAAGTTTTGCCAGCTGTCAGGCCTTCTGCAGTCAAGCTGACACATAAAATTAACCATCTTGAATGTCAATTATATCTTGATTAAAAAAGTAATCTCTACATGGGATAATGCAAAATTTTATACAGTAATAAACCTAATATATTGCATATGAATAATGTAACCGTACTGCAGGGAGTGAGGAAAAAAAAGAATGCAAGTAATTTTTGAAGACAGTATTTCACTGTACACTGTCAGTCTGAAGATATGAAGAGCAATACACAGATAGTGCACAACAGCTAGAAGTTAGTATGTCTTTTTCCCACAATTCTGAGGCTTATTTATGTCCATAAGAGAAGTGAGAGATTTAATAAAAAATATTGCAGATAATGAGCATCAGGTCTCTCATGGTCAGGGAGAGAAATGACTAGTAAGGATGGGAGAAAATTAAAGTAGCACTGTGTTGACTATACCAACATGCAGTATATGCACACAGTTGGAGAGATACAGAAATGGATAAGGTTACGTCTGTATGCGTACACACCTCTACTGTCTAGTTCTGTCCACTGAGAGTGCCTAGGAGTGATGACATCCTGATAGAAATAACTGCACCTTCATTCACATCTTATTTATAAATACCATTCTCCAGTGAAATAGAGCTCGGGATCTCTAGTGGAACTCTTAATTCAGGGGCCAGAGCAGGGCATGTAGAAGATGAGCTTGAAACCGTGTTGTCCCACAAAGTAAGAAAGTGCGCAAAAATGGATGGGACCATGTCGAAGGGGCAAAGGGACCAGCTTGAAGAAGATCCCACCAGCTAATTCTAGACCAATAATGGATTTAACTGACATAATAAATATCAATGAATTCATGCTCACAGAAATAAATAATTGAACACATAATGCGGGAGAAGGGACACCATGATGGGAGGATGCAAAAATGGAGATACGAAATTCACCAAAGACCTCAGTAATAATTGCTTAAGGCAAGAATCATCAATGGATGCTAAAATTCTGGGGCTACAGTAAGATGAGAAATAAGATATTTTCCTAGCTTCAAAGTATCATTCATCATGGAACATATTAGTTACAAAGGGGAAAAGAGCTACTTTGAAGTAGAAAAACTTGGAACACAGTACTTAACCAAGTCATCTAGGTTAATGTCACCAATAATGAGACTTAACAGTGTCACATACTTCTAATCATTAGAGATATGTAAATCAAAACTTCAATGAGTACCACTTCACACTAGTCTGAATGATCATTATCAAAAAGTCATTATCAAATAATAAATGCTGGAGAGTTTTTGGAGAAAACAGAATCCTCCTACACTGTTGGTGGGAATGTAAATTGGTGCAGTTACTATGCAGAACAGTATGAAAGTTCCTTAAAAAATTAAAAATTGTGCTGCTATAATATATGATCCATCAATCCCACCCCTGGGCATGTATCCAGAGTAAACCATAATTTAAAAAGATACATGCACACAAACGTTTATTGCAGCACTGTTAAAGTAGCTAAGACAGGGAAGCAACCTAAAAGCCCATCAGCAGGTGAATGGATAAAGAAGACATGGTAGATGTATTGATATGTACAATGGAAGATTACTCAGCTGTAAAATGCAACCATTCCATTTGCAGCAACATGGATAGACCTAGGGATTATTAGTTCAGTTCAGTTCAGTCGCTCAGTCGTGTCCGACTCTTTGCGACCCCATGAATCTTCAGTCTGTTGTTTCATGTCCAGTTCTAACTGTTGCTTCCTGACCTGCATACAGATTTCTCAAGAGGCAGGTCAGGTGGTCTGGTATTCCCATCTCTTTCAGAATTTTCCACAGTTTCTTGTGATCCACACAGTCAAAGGCTTTGGCATAGTCAATAAAGCAGAAGTAAATGTTTTTCTGGAACTCTCTTGCTTTTTCCATGATCCAGCGGATGTTGGCAATTTGATCTCTGGTTCCTCTGCCTTTTCTAAAGCCAGCTTGAACATCAGGGAGTTCATGGTTCACGTATTGCTGAAGCCTGGCTTGGAGGATTTTGAGCATTACTTTACTAGCATGTAAAGGGATTATTATATAAAGTGAAGCAAATGAGACAGAGAAAGACAAATATCATATGATATCACTTATATGTGGAATCTAAAAATAATGATACAAATGAACTTATTTATAAAACAGAGACAGACTATGAAAACAGACTTATGGTTTCTGAAGCGGAAAGGTGATGGAGGGGATAAATTAGGAATTTGGGAATAACATACACATATTACTGTATATAAAATAGATAATGAACAATGACTTACTATAGCACAGGAAACTAAGTATTTTGTAATTATCTATATGGGGGGAAAAGCTATGCATATAAATCTGAGTCACTTTGCTGTATACCTGAAACTAACACAACATTGTAAATCAACTATACTTTAACAAAAATAAATTAATTTTAAAAAGATACCCTGAGAAGATTACAGCATCACTTCTGAGGTCTTGTTGCCAAAAATATATAACCTCCGTTTAATCATGAAGGAACATCAGACATCCAAATTGAAGGGTATTTTACAACATAACTGTCTCATACTCTTCAAAAGTGTCCAGCCCAAGAGAAAGACAAATGGAGGAATTGTTCCAGACTGAAAGGAATTTAGGAGAAATTACTATTAAATGCTATGTGGAAACATTGATCTTAAACCAAAAAAAGATATGAATGGGACAGTTATTTTAAGAACATCTGTGGATTAGTTTTAAATAGCATGATAGCAATGTTAATTTCCTGGTTTAGATAATTATGGTTTAAAAAATCTTCTTGCTTCTTTTAAATAATAACCCATTTAAACCCACAATATTGGATTAATCATTCAGAAGTTACTTAGTAGCATCAGGGTGAAGAAAAATCATATCCAGTTTGGAAACCAACAGTTTCCAAGCTGAGATGGAGACAAAATTGACAGAATACAACCAGAAAAATAGTTCAACTACCAATCACCTTCTTTTTGTAGTTGTCTTGCTCATCATACAGAATCTCCTAAAATATATAATTTTCCCAAAACCAGGTACATATACATTTCATCATATATCCTAGGGTCCTTTGCTGGGCTTTGCATTCTGGTCCATAGATAAGAATCACCATTCAGAGGCCAGTAACAAAAAGTAGGTCATTTTGAGAATATTTTTGGTGATTCTCATCTGATTCTTCTTCCGTAGAGTGCTTGTAGACCCATTTAGTTAAGATGGTCTTATCCGCTGATAAGCCAGAATTGTTGCGTTACTGACTGGAACTCAGGGTCTATGTCCCAAATAAATACTATGTGCCAGAAACTGTTCGAAGTACTTTTTTTGTATACTGGATTCTTTAATATTCATAATCCCAAATGGCTTAGGTATGGTTATTTTCCTTCTTTTTTTTTCCAACAGATAAACTAATTCATAGAGAAACTAAGAATCTTGGTGTTTAAAGCCACGTGGTTTTGTAGTGATGATGCTATTATTGTTACCTCGGGTTCCCAACTCCATGGCCTGCTTTCTTGACTTTTATTAAGCATTTGAGAAAAAGGGCTTATTCCTGAGATTCCACCTTGGAACACAGACTCTGTGGGAGACCACAGGCAGGGCCAGTTTGTTCCCTTTCTCTGTTGTCGTTGTAATCTTGCTTTGAATTCTTTCTGCCACATGAACAGGCAGGAGACTTCCAAGGCCATGTGACATTTGTTAATGGCAGGGCTCAACTGTTTTGTAAAGCAGAAAAAAAAAAAAAAAAAACCCTGTTAGATTTAGTTAAGTGGCTTTCATGTCACTTTAAGTGAGCAATTATTAGGGTGAAAAGAAATTTGACTTTTTTTTACTTATTCAGTGTCCTGACTTTCAGACAAATAAATCAGATTCTAGGGAGGAGAAAATATTTGTCCAACACTTCACAGCTAGCAAATGACAGAGACAGACCTATAAATTAAGATTCTTTTTTGTGAAAAATGTCACCTCTCTTTTGCATATTTTAGAAAAATATTGATGTTTCTTGATCGTAGTAAGCTTAATTATGCTCTTCTGTTACTTCAATACAGAATTTTTCATACCCCTGAGAGTTTTGTTGCAGTACAGTTTAAAAAACTCAACCTTCACATTTACAGAAACATCAATTTAGGAAGTGATAATAGAATGCTCTAAAGTATTACTACATCTTCACCAAGCACTTAACCTCCTCTTGTGTACCAACAGAAAATGGCTAATTTTGTCTTTATGACTTCTAGCCATCTTTCTTGCATCCCTAATGAATACAGTGACCTGAGCCTAAATTTTAGTTATCTCAACGTTTGCTCATCCAACCAGATGTCAGTATTTGTGAATTTACCAAATTTGTTCTCATGGGTACACGATCGTAGATAATTGCTCTATTGCGAAGTATTTAAAGTATGTCTGTACCTAGAGTTAGTTATTACTTTCCAGAAAACAAACTGATTTGTGGTAAATTTTGTAAGTATGATGTATCTCTTGTCGTCTTCTTGAAATATGTAATGACCTTTCCTTCAACAAGGGTGAAATCTGCGTCCCCTCTCCTTGAATCTGAGTGAGCTTGTGTCTAATGCAGAAGTTGCGGTCTGTGAATTTTAAGCCATAAGATGTCATAGGGCCGTTGCAGGGTTCTTTTGTGACTTCTGAATTACAGACACAGCTAGCAAGCTAGGAGGAAGCCAGAAGCTAAGAAACAGGCTGCTTGTGAGTGTTCCTTTCCCTAATGAATACAGTGACCTGAGCCTAAATTTTAGTTATCTCAACGTTTGCTCATCCAACCAGATGTCAGTATTTGTGAATTTACCAAATTTGTTCTCATGGGTACACGATCGTAGATAATTGCTCTATTGCGAAGTATTTAAAGTATGTCTGTACCTAGAGTTAGTTATTACTTTCCAGAAAACAAACTGATTTGTGGTAAATTTTGTAAGTATGATGTATCTCTTGTCGTCTTCTTGAAATATGTAATGACCTTTCCTTCAACAAGGGTGAAATCTGCGTCCCCTCTCCTTGAATCTGAGTGAGCTTGTGTCTAATGCAGAAGTTGCGGTCTGTGAATTTTAAGCCATAAGATGTCATAGGGCCGTTGCAGGGTTCTTTTGTGACTTCTGAATTACAGACACAGCTAGCAAGCTAGGAGGAAGCCAGAAGCTAAGAAACAGGCTGCTTGTGAGTGTTCCTTTCATGGCTCCAGCTGAGGTTACAGCTGAGAGCATCAGCCCTTAACCGTGTGACCTTCAAGCTGCCCCAGCTGATGTGAGTGAAACAGAGAGACCCTTTTTTCTTTTCTTTCCTTTTTTTAAAAGATAATTTTGTTCGTTTTTGGCTCTGCTGGATCTTCACTGCTGTGCAGGCTGTTCTCTAGTTGCAGTGAGTGGGGACTTCTCTCCACTTATGGCGCACGGGCTTCTCATTTTGGCGGCACCTTTTGTTGCAGCTCCTGGGCTCCAGAGCACAGGCTCAATAGTGGTGGTGCACAGGTTTAGCTGCTCCAGAGCCAGTGCGGTCCTCTGGGATCAGGGCCCGAAACTGTCTCACCTGTGCTGGCAGAGGATCTCTACCACTGAGCCACCAGAGAAGCCCCCAGAGAGGCCCTTTTTGTGCCTCAGTTCAGTTCAGTCGCTCAGTCGTGTCCAACTCTTTGCGACCCCATGAATCGCAGCGCGCCAGGCCTCCCCGTCCATCACCAACTCCCGGAGTTCACTCAAACTCACGTCCATCGAGTCCGTGATGCCATCCAGCCATCTCATCCTCTGTCGTCCCCTTCTCCTCCTGCCCCCAATCCCGCCCAACATCAGAGTATTTTCCAATGAGTCAACTCTTCCCATGAGGTGGCCAAAGTACTGGAGTTTCAGCTTTAGCATCATTCCTTCCAGAGAAATCCCAGGGCTGATCTCCTTCAGAATGGACTGGCTGGATCTCCTTGCAGTCCAAGGGACTCTCAAGAGTCTTCTCCAACACCACAGTTCAAAAGCATCAATTCTTCGGCGATCAACCTTCTTCACAGTACAACTCTCATATCCATACATGACCACTGGGAAAACCATAGCCTTGACTAGACGGACCTTAGTTGGCAAAGTAATATCTCTGCTTTTGAATGTGCTATCTAGGTTGGTCATAACTTTTCTTCCAAGGAGTAAGCATCTTTTAATTTCATGGCTGCAGTCACCATCTGCAGTGATTTTGGAGCCCCCAAAAATAAAGTCTGATACTGTTTCCACTGTTTCCCCATCTATTTGTGCCTAGCCCTGCCCAAATTGCAAAATACGTGTTGTCCTTTTTTCAGCACTCCCTGTTAGGATGGTTTGTTGAGCAGTAAAAGATAATGAACAGAAATCAGTGCTATATTTCTGAAACCTGTGTTCAGTTCAGTTCAGTCACTCAGTTCAGTTCAGTTCAGTCGCTCAGTCGTGTCCGACTCTTTGCGACCCCATGAATTGCAGCACGCCAGGCCTCCCTGTCCATCACCAACTCCCGGAGTTCACTCAAACTCACGTCCATCGAGTCCGTGATGCCATCCAGCCATCTCATCCTCTGTCGTCCCCTTCTCCTCCTGCCCCCAATCCCGCCCAACATCAGAGTATTTTCCAATGAGTCAACTCTTCCCATGAGGTGGCCAAAGTACTGGAGTTTCAGCTTTAGCATCATTCCTTCCAGAGAAATCCCAGGGCTGATCTCCTTCAGAATGGACTGGCTGGATCTCCTTGCAGTCCAAGGGACTCTCAAGAGTCTTCTCCAACACCACAGTTCAAAAGCATCAATTCTTCGGCGATCAGCCTTCTTCACAGTCCAACTCTCACATCCATACATGACCACAGGAAAAACCATAGCCTTGACTAGACGGACCTTAGTCGGCAAAGTAATGTCTCTGCTTTTGAAAATGCTATCTAGGTTGGACATAACTTTTCTTCCAAGGAGTAAGCGTCTTCTAATTTCATGGCTGCAGTCACCATCAGCAGTGATTTTGGAGCCC
>SJYT01067084.1:263423-346633 GCA_006410635.1 Cephalophus harveyi | reverse complement strand
GAAAAAAAAAAAAAGCCAGTTGCATTGTAGAATCCATCAAAAAGGTCAGAGCTACACCATACATTACACATCACTTAGGCAACATATTCAGCTCTTCTGTCTTATATATTTTTTAAGAATGATCTTTAATGAGCATGGAAAGGGCACTACAAGTATCATTTTTCCTCAAAAGGATTGTAAGGAGGAAGAGAGATGAGGCAGTCTGTACCTTTCTCATGAATATTTACTGGGTAGGCTGAGATCCTTTGGCGCCCCAGGCCTCTGATATTCTTCCCCTGTCCTCTCACGGACTCTGAAAAGCTCCCATCCTATTATTTAATGAGTAGAAGCTGCAGAAGTATAGCAAAGCACAACATGAATCCTAGTATCCAATGTGAAAGAAAAGAGCTGTATCTGAATGGTAATGTCTTTCTGAAAAATAATAAGAAAGACTTCTATTGATGCCTACACAGAGAGGGTATCTCTGTGGACTGTGGGGATAGTGTCTAGGTGAAGCAGAGAAGAAACACGTTGAAATGGAGCCCTTGGCCACACACAGATTCAGCCACGGATTCAAGTTATTAGGACCAAATCAGTGTTACTCATAGATGAATGCCCATTCCCATAATGGATTCTAGCCTTCTGTTTGAAAGATTTTTTTTTTAATGTTTACACCAATGGAGAAATTTAAATTAAATACCAGTTAGAAGAGACAACTTTGATGTCTTGGGAAAATTGATTAGCATGGGAGGACTTCCCTGGTGGTCCAGTGTCTAAGACTCCATGCTCCCAATACAGGGGGCCCAGGTTCAATCCCTGGTCAGGGAACTAGATCCCACAGGCTGCAACTGAAAGATTCCACATACTACAGCAAAGATAGAAGATGTCATGTGCCACAGCTAAGACCTAGTGCAGCCAAATACACACACACACACACACACATATATATATATACACACACAAAAGATTATTAGTCACATGTTTGTATGCATTTCAGCAAAGTAAATGATAATAAAAGTGAAAGCTATTTTTTTTTAAATGACCGTCTATTGAGCATTTAGAGCATAAGATTAAGCACCTTATGTACATTATTACATTTAATTCTCTCTAACCTCTTGAGGGCTTCCCTGGGTGGTTCAGAGGTTAAAGCATCTGCCTCCAATGTGGGAGACCTGGGTTCGAGACCTGGGTTGGGAAGATCCCCTGGAGAAGGAAATGGCAACCCACTCCAGTATTCTTGCCTGGAGAATCCCATGGACAGAGGAGCCTGGTAGGCAAAAGTGTTATTACCTACAATAAGAAGTAGAGGGAGTCTGAATAACTTGATTCAAGTCACACATGTAGGAAGTGTTAGACCTGGGATTTAGAGCCTTTCTAGTGGAGTCCAGGCCAGTTGTTGTACACTCTTCTAGCTTAATGAGCTGAGTGGACCTGGGGCAAGTGACTTGCCCTCTCTGAACCTAAAGTAGCCTTCCTCACCTGAAGTTAGGAAGTTTATTGTTCTGTGTCCTCCAGGTCTATATTGGTTTCCTATTGCTACCATTAAAAACCTATCATATATTTGATTGTAGTTGTCCAGTCTCTAAGTCTTATTCAACTCTTTGTGACTCCATATTCTGCAGCATGCCATGCTTCCCTGTCGTTCACCATCTCCCGGAGTGTGCTCAAACTCAAGACATATATTTGGTATTAGTAGCTTAAACGGCACATGTTTATTGCCTTACAGTTTTGTAGTTTGGAAGTCTTATACAGGTCCCGCTGAACTTCAGTTATGGTGAAGACAGGGCTGGATCCTTTTAGAGGCTCTGAGTATCTGTACCTTTGGTTTTTCTAGCTTCTAAAGTCCACCTGCTCTCCTGGACTCAGGAGTCCTTCCTTGTATCCTCCCAACCTCTTGTCTCATCCTCACACTGCCTTTCTCTTTTGACTCCTGATGCTTTAGTTATAAGGGCCACTGTGATTAGACTGGGCCCACCCAGATTATCTAGGTTAATCCCTCCCATCTCCTGATCCTTCATGTAATCACACCTGCAGGATCTCATTGCCAGATATGGTGACATTCACAGGTTCTAGGGGTTAGAACTTGGACCTGCCTGGGGGACCATTATACATCCTGTCACAAGGTCTGATTTTTTTTTTAATAGGCAGAAGTGTCATAAAGGTCTGTGCCTGACACTTGTCGGATAGTGTAGGGTTCCTTGTAGTTGCCTCTGTACCCTGTCTACAAGCTGGACCATCTCTTCTAGCAGGGCTAACTGTCAGTCCCAGATTGCAGTTTTGTATACCTCTTGTCACTGAGTATATTGTCCTACTTTCTGGACCCCTTTTTAAACTTCATTGTTGTGCTGATTGATCGTTTGTGTGGGATCACTCTCAGCATCATGCTTGCTTCCTGAAGTGTGTATGCACACGTGTGTGTTCATTCATGTCTGACTCTTTGCAATCCCATAGTCTTCTAGGCTCCTCTGTCCATGGGATTCTCCAGGCAAGAATAGTGCAGTGGGTTGCCGTTTCCTAATCCAGGGGATCTTCCTGACTCAGAGATTGCACCCAAGTCTCTTACATCTCCTTCATTGGCAGGTGGATTCTTTACCATTGCACCACCTGGGAAGCCCTTCCTGAAGAAGACATCCTTTCTTACAGTATCAAGCATTCTCTCTCCTCTTCAGTTAGTGTGCTTTAGTTCTTTCATCCATGTCATTAATTGAAATACCATGTTGGCCCAAGTTCTGTAGAAGCTAATGACTACTGGCCAGATGCAAAGCTCTGCCACCATCAACATCTTAATTTTTTTAATGAGAATTATCAAAAGTGCTTCATCTCTTTACCTAAGATTTACTTTGCCCCTCCCCCTAAAAATAGCAACATGTTCTCAGTGATTCTGTTTCAGCCTGTAATTGATCTATGAACTTCCTTGTAAACAACAGGAAATAGAGCACTGTTTTCTGTTAGAAATATGGATCATGTATTAACTTATAGAATAAGCTGAAGCCAGTGATATTTTTCCTATTTCTCAGAGATCATGAGAGAAATAGTGCTCAGTTATAAACTTCTGGTGATTCTTCTGTAACTGTTGGTAAGGTAACTAAAATTCACATCTTTTATACTTTGTATATGGTTTGCCTTTTGTTCCATATGGTTAATATTAAGGAACTTTTCACTCATATCCAACTTTCAAGTTATATATTTTTTCAAAACAATGCATTAGTCTTTTGAAATTGGCTTCATTATCTAATTGTTCCACAAATTGTTTTCAGTCTCAAGATAGACATTTTAAATAAGACCCAAATAGAAAATTGAGAAGGAATTCATTGTTTGTTAAGCATTCACCAGGCAAACTGCTAAGCATTTCAGCCTGCTTATCGTTTAAAGCCAATTAGAAATAATCAGCCCAAAATACTTTTAAATGCAATCAGTATTCAACTATGTATTTAAGTGAACTTTTGAGCTTGTTTTTCACTTCCCTTGTATTTCATTTTAAAAATACATTTATTATGTCTTGATTCTTTATTGCGCACAATTTAGTGTTTGGTAAAAACTAAAATAATAATAGTAACAACAACAATAAAGCTTAAGATTTCCTCTGAAAAATAATGCATTTCATTTTTATTCCTTACAAGAGAAGACAAAGTAGAATAAAATACTTTAAGACTTTAAAGAAGAATTGAGCTGTTCAAAGGGGGAAACAAATTGTCTTCCCACCTTCTCTACTGAGCATTCACAGAGCATAGTGATGACTTGTCCAGGAGTTTCAGGGAGCATGTTGGGGGAACCTGTTAAACAACAGGGCTACCTCTAGGCTACCTTGCTCATCACCAGGTCTTCAGACTATTCTCCAGGGCACAAGAGATGGACAGAATCTTGTTTAACTATAAAATCTGTCATTGTCTTGTCTTCCCCAGGTAGCGCGGGCACCCCAGTCATGTTTAACAAGAATGGGGATGCCCCTGGGCGTTACGACATCTTCCAGTATCAGACCACAAACACCTCCAACCCCGGCTACCGACTGATCGGACAGTGGACAGATGAACTGCAGCTCAATGTGAGTTTTGCTGTCCCTCTTCCTTTGCTTGTGAAATGAGTGAGCAGGTTGTTAATATGCTCCATGAGGCAGATATGTTTATGAGTATCCGCAAGTGCACTTGCAGCTTGTTAAGAGCATCAGTAGGGCTTGATAACCATAGTAATACAACAGTGAGAGCATTGATGATGATGGCGGTGATGGGCATGTGTGTGGAGTTCATGCCTGACTGCGAACTGGGCAAATCTGTGAATCATCTCATTTAAACTGAGGCTCGAGTTGCTTAACCAACAAGGTACCAGCTAATACTTCAATACTTTCATGAGATCTTTCTCATGCTCTAATTGTTTTTCCTTCCTTCCTTCCTCCCTTCCTTTATTTGCGCGTAGATTTTTTTTTTTTCTTTTAATTCATTTTACTGAGTCACTTTGACTTACACTGAGGTTCTCTGGGTAATATCAGTGTTGGTTAATTTCCATCACCTCTCTTTCATTCTGTAAAGCACGACCTTGAGTGAGTAACCAGTTCTTTGTGCAAGGTTATGTCAGAGTCCACCGGGCACAGCCCATCAAGAACTCACCTGTAGTCAAACACAGGAAGGTTTATTTACCTCACTACATGAAAAACCGACTCCGCCAGCGCTCCTCTCCTTCAGGGTGGAGGAATTCAGATGAGATTCGTTGAGTTGGGAATTCTAAGGAGGTTTTGGGAAGCAAGGACCAGTTTTGGGTTGGGCCATTCTTAGGAAGTAGAGACCAATGTAATGATTGGGTGTCTTGGTGATTTTGAACTAGGAGATGGGAGGATAAGAGCTGGGCAAGAATGGTCACTAACAAAGAAACAGTTAGACCTCATGTGAACTGGGAAAGGGAGATGTCTAGATGTTTTTGTAGTTGCAGAGTGTCCTGTGTATTTAGTTTCACACGTGATGGCTGAGTGGCCTTCCTTTGTCTTGTTTTCCCATAGTCATGGGGTGGCCTTGTCCAGTTAGCATTTTTATTCTTCTGAAGTTTGAAATATGCCTGCCTAGGTATTAACTGACAACTCTTCAGCCCCTTTTTTATTTATTTGTGTTTTAATTTCTTACTATTTTGGGTTCAGCATTCAATAGTGTGCTTCTAATAATACTTACAATGCCCTATTTGAAATTAATGTTTAGTCTAAATGAATATGCTTGGCTTCCTGAGGAGTAACAAACACTTGGGCCAGGATCCTTCCACCCTGGCTGGGCCCAGTACAGCTCCTCTGTCTCCCCTCCTGGGACAGGATGTAAACTGTCCAGGCCCAAGCCTGGTGGCTGGGGTCCTGGAGCCTGAGGGCTGTGGCAGGGGTGCTGTAGGGCCTCTTTTTCTGAGATGTGTCGACGGGGGGGTTGTACTTTAAGAAGTTCTACAGCAGATCCCTCGATGTGGCCTTGAGCTCACATATAATGTTCACCTGGGATGCTGTGGACAAACACATTGGGTTGGGATTATGAATCAGGTAGGGCTCCTTAGTTCCCGAGTTCTACTTTGAAATAGTAATATATACAATGCATGATTGTCTTATGAGCCCTGTATTACTATGAGTTCTCCAGAGAAGCAACCAATAGGATAGTGCCGCAGGATAGGTCAGTTATAAATAGATATGGTGTAGAAATTGGCTCACCTTTATCATAAATGCTGAGAAGTCCAAAGATGTGCAGTTGCCAAGCCAGAGATCCAGAAGACTCAATGGCTTAAGATCCAGTCTGAGTCCAAAGGCAGCAGAAGACTGATGTCCCAGATCAAAGATGGACAGAAAGAGGGTTCTCTCAGGCTCAGGCGTTCAGTTCGGTTCAGCTCTTCAACAGGTTGTTTAAGGCACAGACACATTGGGGAGGACAATCTGCTTGAATCAATTAACAATTCAAATGTGCATCTCAGCCAGGAACACTCTCGCTGTGTGTAACCACATACCAGGGCACCCATAGCCATTCAGGTTAACACGTAAAATGAACCATTACAGGCTCTGTCCCAGGGAAGTCCTTCTAATGTCTCTTCCAAACCTGGAAATTATGCCATTAGCCTTTACTGTGTAGATCTTTGGAGGCACTTTAGAAACTATTGAGTATGGGTTTTTGAGCGTAAAACACAGAATAGATGTCTTGGGGCCAGTACCCCTTGGGTTATGGTTTTTAAAAGAGAGGATTGTGCATGAGATGGGTTGGTCAAGCCATAATAGGCCATTTACATCCTTTGCAGATTGTCCCACCTGGTTCTGCTTATATCTGTTTAAGGTTGTTCTTTAGTTTGTATTTTAATACAAATTGTGTTTATCAGCCATTCAAGAAGTCTTTGTTTTGTCTTTTGTATTTTTAAGTACCTGTCTAGCAATCAGCATTGTACAAGGCAGCGGGTGCATAATGGAAATCAAGACAAACATAGTTCTTGTTTGTACATAATTGAAGATCTTGAATAGCATTACATGGTAAACAAGAGATATGAGTGTGAAAATTCCAGTGTGGTAAGAGGCATGGCAGGAAGAAGAATGAGTGGCAAAGAGAGGCCTTGCAGATGAGGAGCAGACGATGGGGAGAGAATGAGTGATCCACGGAGCAGGTCAGAAGTAGACACAGCAATGATGTAGCTAAGGGAGAGGATGGGGAGGAGGGATGAGAGGAGAAGTTAGGGCAGTAGGTAAGAGCCAGAGCCGTCCCTTGTAGACTGTGATAAATATTTTAAAGATTCTATTCTGAGTGCATTTAAAAACTATGACAAAATATTAAACAAAGGAGTGGCTGGCTCAGAATTAAGAATAAAGTATTGCTTTGTCTACTGAGAAGGTGATGAATAGTAAAGGGCAAGCATGGGAGTAGAAAGACTAATGAAGACTCCACTGCAGTGGTTGAGCTAAAGTAGAGTGGCTTAGTGTAGGGCTTCTCTACTTCAGAGTGCAGTGGAAACCGTTTGGAGGGCTTGTAGAAACACATCTGCTGGGCCCACTCCCAGGGATTCTGATTCAGGACATCTGGGAGTGCAAGGAGGCCCAAATATTTGTCTTTCGAAGGAGTACCTGTGCTATGCTGATAGTACTTGGAGAACCACTGGGTTAGAGAATGTGGTACTAGCAGAGATACATGAAATGAGTGGAAACATTTATATGTGTACTATATATATATATATATATAGTATGTATATGTATATACAGCTATAATTGCATATATATATATATATTACAGGAAGAATAACATAATTGGGATTTAGTACTGGAGGTAAAGGAAGAGTAATACTGGGATTGAAGGAAAATAATCAAGAGTGAATCCCAGGTTTATAGCTTGAAGAACCCTGTGGATGCTGTAACAAGAGAGTAGGGAGACAGCTTGGAACAGGAGGGGAAAATTGAGAACCCTGATTGAGTCTTTCCAATTCCATGAGAGCCAAAATGAAATGGCTATAAGTCTCAAGCTCAGAAAAGAGTTTGGGATTATAGTTATTAAAAAAAAAAAGAAAAGCAAGTTGTTAACCTATAAATGGCCTTGAAATGCATTAGAGAAAGAGAGAAAATGTAATAGCAGAGAACCCAAGGCCTTAAAAACCTCATAGGAAGTGTCACAATTCCAATCCAACTACTCCAAATAACACCCAACTTAAAAGAGTCTGTCTCGTTTGCCTGGAAAGTTGGGCCAAGCTGTATTCTTTGAATTTTTACTTTTGTTTGTGGAAGCTAGACAGGCATATATGCTTGATATAGCACTAAATAGGAACAGCTTTGATTCTTCCTTGTCATGCTGAGAGGTTATGGTAGGAAGAGCAGACAGGACCATGATTTCTCAGCTGAACCCAGTGACTGATGCTTGCTATAGCATGCACCTTAAAATTATGAATGGCTGAGCCAGGGGCAGGACTGTTTTTAGACCCCCTGAAAGACTGAGTTAATTCAGAGGGTGACCACTGAGATAACTGGCCTTGCAAAGAGGTTACCCTGTTGATGTCTTTTATAGACTGCTTAAGATACTGTAAAATCTAATTGGAATCATGAAGAAAAAACTTACATGCAGTCCCCAGAGGGTACTCCACCCATCTCACCTGGAGACCCAGGCCACAGCTGCTAGTCTGTCCAGTGGTGCATGCCCTGTCCAGCCAGGGTCATCCTGCTCACGATGTTACTTCTGCTCTAATTATTCTGATTCACCTCCAAGTTTTGTGAGAGTGGACTTTGCGCAAACTTAGTTTGGTAGGTTTTCTTGCTCCTAGTCAGTGAGATCAAACAAGTATTTTAAGTAACATGTATGAGGAACCAGAGATCAAATTGCCAACATCCGCTGGATCATGGAAAAAGCAAGAGAGTTCCAGAAAAGCATCTATTTCTGCTTTATTGACTATGCCAAAGCCTTTGACTGTGTGGATCACAATAAACTGTGGAAAATTCTGAAAGAGATGGGAATACCAAACCACCTGACCTGCCTCCTGAGAAACCTGTATGCAGGTCAGGAAGCAACAGTTAGAACTGGACATGGACCAACAGACTGGTTCCAAATAGGAAGAGGAGTACGTCAAGGCTGTATATTGTCACCCTGCTTATTTAACTTCTATGCAGAGTACATCATGAGATGTGCTGGACTGGAAGAAACACAAGCTGGAATCAAGATTGCCGGGAGAAATATCAATAACCTCAGATATGCAGATGACACCACCCTTATGGCAGAAGTGAAGAGGAGCTAAAAAGCCTCTTGATGAAAGTGAAAGAGGAGAGTGAAAAAGTTGGCTTAAAGCTCAACATTCAGAAAACGAAGATCATGGCATCTTTTGATGCTTTTGAACTGTGGTGTTGGAGAAGACTCTTGAGAGTCCCTTGGACTGCAAGGAGATCCAACCAGTCCATTCTGAAGGAGATCAGCCCTGGGATTTCTTTGGAAGGAATGATTCTAAAGCTGAAACTCCAGTACTTTGGCCATCTCATGCGAAGAGTCGACTCATTGGAAAAGACTCTGATGCTGGGAGGGATTGGGGGCAGGAGGAGAAGGGGAAGGCCGAGGATAAGATGGCTGGATGGCATCACTGACCTGATGGACGCAAGTCTGAGTGAACTCCGGGAGATGGTGATGGACAGGGAGGCCTGGCGTGCTGCGATTCATGGGGTCGCAGAGTCGGACACGACTAAGCGACTGAACTGAACTGATGCTTATCATTTAGAAAGACTACGGAGTACTGTTTCAGCCCCCAGTGAGATCATCTCAAGGAAATGCAGTTTTCAGGAGAGCTTTCTCTGTGGTCAGTAATTGCAAATACATTTCTTAGCTAGGAGGTGAACGTTTTAGAGTCTCATGATCCCAGGATTACAGACCAGACTGCCTGGAATTCTGTATCCGATCCTCTGGAATTTAGGTGTCTGAGAGCACCCGGTCTGTTACAGAATGCCACCCTGAGTCCTCACTGCTGGAGTGAAAAATAGCTCTAGGCCCTGCTTCTTCTTGGGCCAACAGATGACCGCTGGGTTTGCTATTTGAATATTTCTTCTCCATCTGGCAACCCACTCCAGTACTCTTGCCTGGAAAATTCCATGGACTGAGGTGCCTGGTCGGCTACAGTCCATGGGGTCACAAAGAGTCGGACACGACTGAGCAACTTCACTTTCACTTTCCCCAACAAGAGTTCATCAGAAGGAAGTCATTAGGAAGAAAGCCATTCATTCTCCCACTTGCCACCCCTACAGAAAGAACTCTGCTTTTTGCCTCAGGTTTGTGTAGTACCATGCAGAGATTCTGGAAAATGTTATTCCTGGCAGAGAAACAGGCAAGGGAATAATGCAGTAAATATCCATTGCTTACCGCAGGGTATCAGGAAGGATGGAACTACTGGAGATGTTGGGAGAAACAAGGGGACGTGTCCCTGCACTTGGAGTTCCCAGGATAGGATCAGAGCTCTATATAAACTCCATCTCAGGGTTTATTTTATTTATTTCCACTTTAAATATATATTTTTATTTAATATAAATTAAATGTATTTATATAAATGTATTTATTTTATTTTAAATAAAATATATATTTATTTTAATTGGAGGATAATTGCTTTCCAACTTTGTGTTGGCTTCTGTCATCCATCAACATGAATCAGCCATGGATATACGTCTGTCCCCTCCGTGTTAAACCTCCATCCCGTCTCCTACTCCATCCCGTGTCCCACTCCATCCCACCCCTCCAGGGAGCCACAGAGCACTAGGCTTGCACTCCCTCTGTCGTACTGCGTCATTTACAGGGTTTAGGTAGGCGCTGATTTAAGACACTGACACATATTTGAACTGGAATTTGAAGGATAAGTCATAGTTCCCAAGATGGAGATGAAAAAAGTGTTTTAGAATGAATAATGCAATACTATGTAGAAACTAGGATGGAAATACGTTGGGGATACGGGCATAATATGAAAGGTAGAGAGTTATAAAAGCTATACATTTATGATATGAATAAGTTCCACATATATTTTGCATATTAGAAACAAAATTTCTGTCATCTTTTGGTTATTTGCAGTTTGTAGGACATTTAGATATGCCTGCAATGTAAATTTTTCTAATTAACTGAAATTCTTTAAAATCCAAAAATATTAGTTTTTTTTTTTTTTTTTAGGAACTACCCTTAATAGGCAACTTCCTACAGTGAACTGCACACACTCTTAAACGGAAGATTGAGTAAATAGCACTTAACCTTTACTGGCTTCTTAGTCGTCAGTCATTCTATAGGGCAGTCCACCTTTATAATCTTCTGAGCCGTGTGGGGGGCTTTTTAAGAAATTTGTTCCTTATTAAATTTACTTTCTAAGTAGAGACTGAAATCTCCTAAAAGATAGAATCCATGTTTTAATTATTTTTTTGTACAATTACTAGCATACTACCTGACACTCACCAAGCATTTGTGTTTGTTACTGTTGTTAATATATAAAACCGTGGTAAGATTAATATGATCTCTTTAATGGTAGACATTTTCTGTGACAAGCAGCCACACTTCTTCCTTCTGGGAAGAGCATCCAAGCTTCGTCTTAAGTCATGTGGTCTGCCTTGCACAGTTCCTAAATCCAGAGGCAAGACTGGATTTAGCCTAAACCCATCACCCATGTTCATAGTGATGATGGGCAGTAAACTGTCCAGTTAGGATGAACCACTGGATGCCTGTCAGCCAATCTGAGACTCCACCACCTCTTAGAGGAAGCGGATGTGCCTCTGAGGAGCCACAGGCAGACATTTGGAGGCCACAGAGCAGGAGCTCCAAGGAAAAGGAGGCAGAGCTTAGGCACCTAGGCTGGAGGCGACACCCTTTCAGTCCTAGGAAACCTTTGCGTGCCTGCTAAGTCGCTTCAGTCACGCCAACTCTTTGCGACCCAGTGGACTGTATCCTGCCAGGCTCCTCTGTCCATGGGATTCTCCAGGCAAGAGTACTGGAGTGGGTTGCCATGCAAGAGTACTGGAGTGGGTTGTCATGCCCTCCTCCAAGGGATCTTTCCAACCCAGGGATCAAACCTGCATCTGTGCCGTCTCTTAGGTCCCCTGCATTGGCTGGCAGGTTCTTTACTGCCACTTGGGAAGCCCTGGAAGCCATTTATAGTGCTCTCTGAATTGTTCCCTTATCAGTCACTGAAGGAAACTTAAGTGTCTTACTTTTCTACGTACAACTATTTCACTACAGCAATCAAAAAAAAAAAAAAGTTTTTGTTTTAATCCACCCAAACTGGGGTAAATAAAATGTCACTCTACACTTAATAAGCAGAATTTTAAAAATTTCATTAAACTGAGGTGATTAAAAATTAATTTTAAAAGTTGTAATTTTGTTAAATGTTTGAATCTTTCACCCCAGTTAGAATTTTGTCTTTCACTGGCATTTAAAGGCAAAAAGTATGGTTGATTGCGGCAATCACTGTTTAATCAAATTATCTCTTCCCAAATCAATACTTACTTATACTGCCTATAAAACTCCTAATCACTCTATTGTTTCATAATTGCAGCAGTAAAAATGTTTTAGAAGTCTAATCATGCTTATAATTTACAAAGTATTACATGAGATATGGGGTAATGGATAGCCATAATCAAAGTAATGTTGCCAAAGAGAAAAATATGTAAGTTGTCAAAGTCTAGTACTTCTTTAACTTCAGTTTAAAGGCTGTTTTTATGAAATTACCCCACTGATCATCATAATGAATGACTCATATCATATAATGTATAGTTTTGTTATTAGTAACCAGGGCTACAGGCTTTGTAGCCGATCTGATTAAACGGGAACTGAGTCTTCACTCCACCAGTTACAAGCTGTAGAGGATTACAGTAATACCAATTTCATAAGGTTATTGCTAGAATTAAATGTAGTAATCTATGTAACAAACTTAAAACAGTGCCTTGCACATAGTAAATATTCAACAAATGTTAGCTGTAATAGCAAAAGTAATAATAATTCAATATCCTTAGTTTATCACATAACTTAAAAATGTCAGTTTCCAGTGCTCCACTATATTTTGTTTTCTTTATCCCCCTGCACCTAGTGTGATGCTTATAAAATGATTGTTCTGTATGAAATAGATGAGTGGATAAGCGGACAAGCAGTTGGGTTATTTATAAATTACTTAGGAATAAGGGTGTCATTTTTTATTTAGAATTCCCAGTGCCTATTGAATGAATGGATGAGAAGATGTACCCAGAAATCTACTGCAGTCAGCAATTCTGCACAATTCAGGGATCCACTTAAGACCTTGGTTCACCAGACATGTTTCTTAAGAATTGTATATGTGGTCTGTAAGCCAGTTCACATTGCACAGATAGATTCTTTCAGTCTCTGAATGATAGAAGTGGGGTGGGGGGGGGAGGATGAAAAGAAATAAAAGAATTGGTTTTAATTTTTTCCAATTGATTTTTCATTTTAGAAACCTACCTGTGGCTATTTGAGAACACAGGGTGGGATAACTGTTCTTGAGGGATTGTGTCAGGATGTGAATGGCTACATTTGTGTTAGTGAAAGTGAATTGATGATCACACCACTGAAACCGGTTCCATCCACCACCTACCTATCTAGTTTTTAATGTCTCGTTGGCGGAAGAGTCAAACAGCAGAGGATTTAGGATCGTGGCTCTAATGGCTGGGCCCAGATCCTTGGTCTGTGAACCAGGACAAGAATGGTCTCTCTGACAAAATGGCATTTACCCTGACCCTGGGGGGCCAAGGGTTATTTCCATGTGTCAGTATCTCTGAATCTGTGGTATTTTACACAGGACATGTACAAATCCAGGACAGTAATACTGCTTTCCAGTTGAGATGCAACCTGAGACTAGAGATCCCAAACTGAATACAAAGAGCAGGAGTGTTTAAAAACTTAATTCCTTGCTAATATTTTAAGAATCAAGAAATTTTGCAAGGATAACTTTATTTTTGGCTTTTTGAAATCAGATCAGGCAGTAATATGCCTTTATTCCATGCTATAATAGCTAATTGGATCTCAGTAAAGGCTTCCCACTTCTCTGTGTCTCCACAGACCCCTCTCTCCCCCATTGCCTGACCCCCCTCCCCCGATCTCTGCTCCCTCACCTATTTCCTTATGCCCATAGGCATCTCGTTTCATTCACTAAATCTAGATGTAGAGTAGGATTTCAACTTATTTCCACTAATTTGGTTTCCACATATACTTGACTTTTTATAAATGATCTCTAGGAATTGTTTTTCTAAAGTCAACAATAATATACTAATAGTGTGAGTGACTCAAAACAGCCAAAAAAAATAACAGCTTTTTTGAAAAAATGGTCAGTAAGTACAGCCTTCTAAAGAGAACTGCTTTAATGAAGACACTGCTTTTGTTTGGAGACATGTATTTGTGCAAATTCTGAAATGTACCGAAAACGAAAGAAACCGAGATCACCCTTTGTCATGAGCATTTCTTCTTGTAACCAATGGTGTATAATTGTGTCTGTCTATGAATGTCTAGAAGATGCATAGTATTTATAATTATCAATATGTTTCCATAAGCATGTGCATTACAGAAGCTTGAACCCCCATTATTTCTTGTTTGCATTGTAGGCGTTTCAGCAAAGCACTTTTGTTATTAATGTACAACTATGTTCTGTGGGGAAATTGTTGAATTTCATTACTTACTGTGTTTTGAGCTCAGGCAAAATACATTTGAAAGAAGTAGTAACAAGGATGAGTTTGGAGAGCTCAGATGTTATAGCAGGGATTCTCACTTGTTTGTGCCAATCCAAAATTAGAAAAGGGAAAAGATGAGCTTATGTACCTTCTGCCTAACCATTTGCTCTGGAAAGCCAAAAATCCAAGGGTGACATGATGATGTTAAAATGGAAATGTAGGGATTAGATTAGAAATGTTTTCAACATGCTGTGAGATAGTCTTATAAAGTGGGATAGCATCAGAAAGCCCAAGTTTGAGTCCTACATTCTCAGCCACTTGTGGCTAAAGCAAATCATACACTCTCCTTGAACTCCAGCCCCTTGTATATTTAAAATCTAATCAAGCCAAGCAAAACAGCTACTTCACAAGGACACTTTGAAAATGAATTGCTGTAATCTTCCTGATATAAGTAAGCATATGGGATCCATGGTCATACTTCTTGTCGTATTTCTTGCTGCTGTAAATAATTACCAGAAACTTGGTTGCATAAAACACCACACCTGTCTTTTCTTATAGTTCTGAAGGTCACAGGTCCCATAGGGATCCCACTGGGCTAATACAGGTGTCAACAGAGTTGTTTCTGGATACTCTAGGAGAGAATATGCGTCCTGCTCATTCTGGTCCTTGATAGTATTTAGTTTCTTTTGGTTGTGGGACCGAGATCTCTGTTTCTTTGATGTCAGCCATGGGTTGACCCTAGCTTCTTGAGGCCACCTTGATGCCTTGCCTGGTGTCCATTTCTCCATCCAAGCTAGTGGTGGTGGGTCGAGTCCCTCTCATGCTTCCACTGCTTCCTGCCTCCTCTCCATAGTTGTATGTCCCACTGACTCTTCTGCCTTCCTCCTCTACTCCAAGGGCCAATGTGATTTTCCTTGGCTCATTCAGATAATCCAGAATAATCTTCATATTTTTAGTCTATAATCTGTTCCATGTGCAAAGTCTCTTTAGCTGTAACATATTGATAAATGAAGAAATTAAGATATGGAAATTTTTGTTGGGGAGAGAGGTAAAGGGGGCAGATTATTTTGCCTAAGTACTGTTCTTTACTACCTAACTTTGTTTTTCTATGAAATCTGTAAAATCCGTATTGTTGTTCAGTCACTAAGTCATGTCCAACTCTTTGTGACCCCCATGGAGTGCAGCACACCAGGCTTCCCTGCCCCTCACTGTCTCCCCAAATTTGCTCATATTCATGTTCATTGAGTCAGTAATGCCATCCAGCCATCGCTGCTGCCCCTTCTCCTTTTGCCTTTACTCTTTTGCAGCATCGGAGTCTTTTTCCAGTGAATCAGCTCTTTGCAACACATTTTCATTATTCTTTTAATTTTTTATTTTTATTTTCTTTAATTTCAATATACCTCTATCAGTGTCATATTTTAATTATTTTTGTTCAGTGAAAGGTTGCTTTACAATTACTGTTATTAAAAATGTTGCCTGTATTCCCCATGTTATAAATGTACTGTTAAGCCTATCTAAAATAGATAACGTAGTTGTGTAAACAGATAAGATTTGTATGAAATTTTCTTAAGCATCAGTTCAGTTCAGTTCAGTCATTCAGTCGTGTCTGACTCTTTGCGACCCCATGAATCTCAGCACACCGGGCCTCCCTGTCCATCACCAACTCCTGGAGTTCACTCAGATTCACGTCCATTGAGTCAGTGATGCCATCCAGCCATCTCATCCTTGGTTGTCCCCTTCTCCTCCTGCCCCCAGTCCCTCCCAGCATCAAAGTCTTTTCCAATGAGTCAACTCTTTGCATGAGGTGGCCAAAGTACTGGAGTTTCAGCATCATTCCTTCCAAAGAAATCCCAGGGCTGATCTCCTTCAGAATGGACTGGTTGGATCTCCTTGCAGTCCAAGGGACTCTCAAGAGTCTTCTCCAACACCACATTTCAAAAGCATCAATTCTTCGGCGATCAGCCTTCTTCACAGTCCAACTCTCACATCCATACATGACCACTGGAAAAACCATAGCCTTGACTAGACGGACATATCTAGTATTTATCTTGACTTCCTTGATGGCTCAGATGGTAAAAAATCTGTCTGCAATGCAGGAGACTGGTATTCTATACCTGGGTTGGGAAGACCCCCTGGATAAGGAAATGGCAACCCTCTCCAGTATTCTTGCCTGGAAAATTCCATGGTCAGAGGAGTCCGGCATGCTACAGTCCATGGGGTTGCAAAGAGTAGGACATGACTGAGCTACTAACACTTAGTATCTAATTGAGCTAATCTGTTTGATAAATGTTCCAATCATATACCTAGAAAAGCCTAGAGAAGAACCGTGAGGTAAGAACCCTAAATTAATGATAAGCAGACATAATCCCTCTCAAGTGAGGAGTCAGAATTGAAGAGGAACAAAAGAGAAAATAACACCGTAGGAGGCTTAGCTAAACCTCCAGCCTTGTCCTAGTTTAGACTCCACAATCCTGAGCATTTTGCTTTCATTGCATTATTTCTCTAAATGACAAAGCAGAAATGCTGAGAACGAGAATAGATTGGCAGTTCTATAAAACTGAAACAGTTAAACATAAAATTGCTGTATGAACTAGAAATTCCACTCTTGGATGTATACCTTGTTCTGACCTTCTCTGGTCTGTATTAAAGGTCGTGGAACAGTAGAACATCATAGTAAATAGCCTGGAATTTGGAAGCTGTTGACTGCTGACTCCCTGACATGGCTACCAAAGTTGTCTATTGATAATGCAAAGTTGAGTTTGTAATTTATTCAGTAAGGGGGCCACCATCTTCAAAGAGTCTTGGTAGAGTCTCAGGAGAGGGAGGTCAAGGGCAGATACTTTTGAAATTTGGGGTCTGGAATAAGGCACTTCTTTCAGTGGGGGAAGTTTGATCAGAATTGGGCAAAGTCCAAGATATTTTAGTTTTGTATTAGATCCAGCAAGGAGGGTTTTAAGCAAGCCTTTTAGCATAAACTCTTGTTTGATGAGAGAATATATCCCAACTGAGTGATAATTGGTCCTAAAAATGAGCTATTTACCCTGATGGAATTTTTTTTTTTTTTTTGGAGTGATATATTGTGCACATGGATGGATTTTCAGGAAATTCCTAAAACAAACCTTAAAAAATATATATTTGTAACTTTTAGCTTCCTGAATAAGAATTTCTTAGTTTGCAAAATCACATTAGCATAGACAGTTTTACTTTCCTTGATTCTTTTAAGCTGGATAGTTACAGGCAATCTGCTCTGAGGAGGTAGACAGAGTTAGAATCCTTTAGTCTCTGAGAAACCATCTGCGTTCAGAGCCATCCTCGATGGAGGTCTGGAACGCATTGTGGTGGGCTACTTGGTGGCATCATTTTCCCCCATCATCAAGGTTCATTCTTGTTCCAATGTCTTGGGCCATAATGAAAAGTGAAACTTCTCTCCCTTTTCTACTCTTCCCCACCCTTCAGAACCAAAATAGCACAACCACTGAGCACATGTCATCCTAAACTACTCCCGTTACTTAAGCAAGCCGGCCCCATAATGGATGCTAGTACAGCCTTCCTGTTTACGTTACACTGTCTGTCCTCAGTAGGGGTCTTCGTCTAAGAGAATCCATTTTTCTGGTTACTGCACCTGGAAGGCCCCCATCCCCAGTGTTCTCAGGTGAGCCCTGCCAATCCTAGCGATGTTTTGCTCATGCCATCTTTAAATGTCTTGAATTTGATAGGATCCTGTCTACAGACAACTTCTCCAAAAGATTCTTCAGTTGAGAGTAGTAAACACTCCCCTAAAATCTAAATGAGCAGCATCCCCCCCCCTACCACCCCATGAATGCCTTCAGTTGGACAAATTCATAAATGTGTTTCCCATGCCTGGAAACAGGATCTGGCTGGACTTTACACAGCTGCACAGTCAGTTTCCCATTGTTAAGAATAAAAGTGGCTTCAGTGAACTTGTGACCCCCAAATTTACCCTCTCTCATTTGATTGATTATGGAGCCCAAAGAGAAATCTCTGTCCTTGGAAAATGGGGTGAGGGGAGCCTAGGAAGAAGTAGTTGTCTCACTACACCCTTTGTCTCATGTCTAGGAATCATCTTACCCGCTATTCAGACAAGCTCTCTGGTCAATAAGTGCTCATTCCTTACAACCTCCTGAACAAACAGTCATCCACTCACTGATGTAGGGGGTGTTTTCATTTCCCTACTTAATAGTCCTTTTAGCTATGACAGTGAAGAAGAAATAACAAGCAGAGAGCAAGAAAGACAGAAAAGATGCAGTGGGAAAATACTAAGAAGGCAAAACTTCTCATAAATAACAAAGGCATTCTTGATTTATCATGTGGCAATAGTATAACAGAGCCTTCACAGTAACTGAATGGGACACGAAGGTCTTTATCTTAGCAGGGAACATGATGTCATCCATTTGAAATCACACCATGGAAGCAAGCTTTAACACGTGATGGATATGCATGGGAAAGGTAAGTGGTTATTTGAAATTGCCCTGAAATCATTTAGGCTCCAACAAGAAGCTAGCTTACCGTAGTTGGTAAAGAGTCAGTTGCATGATTTGTGTGTATATTTCCTGATAGTTAATTTTTTTTCTATTAAAAGTATAGATCACCCTGACTATAAATGCCAGTTTACAGGATTCAATCAAGAGTGCCAGATTATAATAACAGGAGTCTGGCAAGAAGGGGTGGAACCAGTAGCTCTTCTCTCTCATCACTGTTATTGTTACACAAATGAGTGTCATCCCACTTGATGGGACTGTCTGCAGAAGACTAACTGATCTGCTTTGTAGCCATTAGCTTGCATCTTATAGTGAAACTATTGAAGATTCCCTGAAAGCCTTGCAAATTTTCACCATCAAGCATCTTATTAGGAATAACCAATATTATGAGCATTTTGATAATGGACTATTCAGGATTTAGGGATTGTCTGTTGTTGTTGTTTTTAAATTGGTCCTGACTTTAAATTCCACCAGGGAATCCCCTGGTGGTTCAGACAGTAAAGGGTCTGCCTGCAATGTGGGAGCCCCGGGTTCTATCCCTAGGTTGGGAAGATCCCCTGGAGAAGGAAATGGCAACCCACTCCAGTACTCTTGCCTAGAAAATTCCATGTATGGAGGAGCCTGGTAGGCTACGGTCCATGGGGTCGCAAAGAGTCGGACAAAACTAAGCGACTTCACTTTCTTTTCTTTCTTTCAACTTTAAATTTGTCGTTAGAGATAAGTAGAGTTAAAGTGGCTGAGAGGGTTAGTTGTAAGCAGAAAATACTAGGGCTTCTCTGTGTGACCTTTCTGGAGTCATACCTGCTTTCTCTGCCTTAATTTTCCTTTCTAAAAAATGGAGAGGAGTTCAGTAGGTTAATGTTAACAGCTATCTGCTGACATAGGTCATCTCTGAAGAAGTGGCATGACACAGTGTTCAAACACAAGGGCTGGGGAAGCAGGCTGCCTCCTTTTCAGTCCCAAGCTTCACCCCTCTCTAGTGCTACCATTCAACTTGCTTCACTTCACTTAATTTGCCTCACTTGCCCTGCCTGTAAAATGGGACTCAAAGACACCTGTCCCAAAGGACTGTTGTGAGAATCAAGTACATGAAAAGTGGTTAGGATGATGACTGATACAATAACATAACCCAAACTTTTTGCCAACTTGATGTTTGTGCGGACTGCTATTATATTTGTTACTGCTTTTCTTGAAACCTGAATTGACCTTGTTTCTCCTTGGTGGTAACATCCCCGCCTGTCTCCCTTTCCTCCCGGATCAGGGAGGGTCCTCCTCTCACCTCCTGCCTTCTCCCCTGGGGCCTTTGTCTCCGCCAGCCCCCATGCTCCCATCACACAGCCCTCCCTAAAGTGTCTCGAATCTGTCACATGCTCTCTGACCTTTCTATATCTTGTCACATCTGCCAAAATGCCATAATCCACTGCTGAACTGAACACTGGCCCCGGAGGACATTCCGGCTTCCTTGGAAAGACCTGCATCAAACATTTTCTCTACCTTTTCCTCCCAAGAGGGGCTTCCCCTCTCCCTACAGCAGCTTCATTTTTTCCAACCTTGGATCTCTTCTCTGGAAGCAGCTTGCTTCATTTCAGAGAACTTTGCAGTTGCAGTGTAGGGAGAAAGGATATTGGAGCAGGCTGAAGTGCCTTGAGCCTAAGTTTATTCATAAAATGCACCCAACAGAGTAAGGTGCCCAGCTGCCCTGAAAAATGCAGCTCCCAGAGCCTCAGAGCACGATGTCACCCCAAGAGACAGCTGAGTGGGGACAGGAAATTTTTCCATAGACAGAGACTCAGGGAGTGTTAATTACCCTTCCCCATCCTTCCCAACCCTGGTGCATACTTTAGACATCTTACCTCTTTAATTCCTCAATTCCACCTGGCTTTCAGAATAAATCAGTGGAGACCAGTTACTATCCAAAGTGGCTATTTTCAAAAGACACCCGTCTATATGTGGCCAGAGGTAATAGACTGAGCTGTGTTCGATAACTTCCTTAGGAATGAAAAACCCTCCACAGAGGCCATAGCTTTGGGGCTCCTGTCAGCCTGCCGCGTGTGTTGATTGTTTCTCTCTGAGATGTGTATCTTCATTATTTCTGTTCTCCTCCTCTTCACTGTGATCAACACAAAGAAGAGTCATCCCGGGTTTCTTTCTAAAAGATGCCTCTTGAAATTTAATTTAAATGTCTTTGACTCCTATTTTGCAGCCATTTCTCATGGGATTGCTAATTTCCCTTTCTCCCTGCAAAGTCTGTATCTTCCAATTAAAAAGTGAAATCACATATGAATATATTTGAGAGACTTCAGTACATACCAGTTTCTAAGCTACAGCGTGATATGAAAGGGGCTCTGATGTCCAGTTGTTGCATCCAAAGGAAGTGTTGGTCTTTAATCACAAGCCCTCGTTCCTTCCCCCAGAAGAGCAAGCTCAAAGTGTCAGGAAAGGTGACTTCATTAACGTGAAAAATACGGCTGTCCAAGTTTCAATGTGAACTTGGCCGCCGTTGTTTATCTGTTCTGCTGGTACTTCCCTTGCAGTCATTTTCCTTTGCTCAGATCACCGAACCTCACACTGATAGCGCCTTTCAGTAACCGTGAATTTGCAGGCTTAATCTTTCGCAGGCCAACTGGAGGGAAATCTGGGGAGTTACTGACCTGTTGAAATACCATATGTTTCTGCCATCTTAGGTGGAAGTCTTCACAGCTAAGCGCTGGGCTGTGTTTCATCAGCTCTCATGCTACGGGGAAAGCTCTGACTGGGTAATTGCTCATAGCATTAAAAATTTATGTTGGCCAATGTATCACACAGACATTTATTTTTCAGCTGTGAGATAAATGGGGCCTTGAAAAGGAAAAGGAGGGGAAGAAACGTGGGGTTTAACCAGTAAATATCTTTGCCTGTGCTCCTCCTTCTTCCAGGAACATCGACTGCAAATATTGAGTAATGAGTGAAGTAGATCAGTAGTCACCAGTCCTTGCTGGACAGGAGTCCTGGGAGCTGCTTACTGCTCTTAACCCTTAAGCCGCTGGATCATGGGCAGACCTAGCAAAGCCCTGGCGGAAGGGGGACCCTGGAGGGAGGAGGGCAGTGCTGTTCACTAACTTGGGGGAGGACATTTTTGTATTTTAACAACTCACAAGATCATTCCTGTGTATATGACTGTATATGAGTCCTGTCTCAACCTGCCTCCCCCAGGCATGTCATTGCCTATATGTCCTTGCAGGTGTGGATCCAACATTACTCTCTCTGCAGAACCTTCCCTAATTCCCAGCTTATTCTACTCAGCCTCCCCAAAGCACTGTAACCATGACTGAAGGCGTATGCCCAGGACCAGAGAACAGTTTCATCATGGAGGAGAAAAGAGTATGGCCCCTGGAAGGCCGTTAACCTCTCTGGGCCTCAGTGGATACTCCTGGAAAGCAGGGACAACAATACTGTCCTGAGCTACTTCCCCCAGAGGCAGATTATGAGACAAAGGTTTGGGTGAAGCATTGAGAAGATGATGGCAGTAAACTTGCAAGAGGATAGGTGAGGAAGGGGGGCTAGACAGAGTGTGTTTACAGACAGGCTACCATTGTGAGTGCCTGGAGCCAAAGCTCACTGGAGGCTCTGAGAGTGTCTAGAACATTCTTAGAATCACGGCAAGGAAGCTGGGGGACTTCCTCTGCAAACTCCCACGGCTTGCAGGCTGAGGGATGCTCCATGGACACTGTCTGCCCAGCATTTCCAGCTACTCGTGACAAGAAACCACCATCAAGCAGGGCGACAAGCAATGCCAGGGTCAGCTCATTGGCAGAGCAGTTGGCGTGTACCAGGACTGTCCAGGAACTGATGACGTGGGCCAAGGAAGTATGAGTGGATAACAAACAACTCCTCTATAATTACCTCCTTCACAGAGTTTCTGTGATAATCTGTGCAAAGGAGCTAGCTCCATGTCTACTCCATAGGGTCCTGAGATCTTAGATTAAGAACAATTAGTCATATAGGGAACATTTTGATTACCGATTGTATCCTGACCACTGTGCTGTGTGTTAGCTCATTTAACTCTCAGGAATAATTTATTAGGTAGGTACTATTTCTATCCCCATTTTACAGATGAGGAACCCCAGATCTTCAACTACATTGTCGGTCAAGGTTGCCTAGGTGATTAATGAAGGTGATACGTACACCAGGCCTTCTGGTTTCATAGTCTGCACTCATAACCACTGTTGCACATGGTCTGTCTGTGAGTAAGAGGAAAACAAAAACTGGTTGAAAAAGAGCTTTAGATTCACACAAATGTTAACTTACTCTTCAGTTCAGTTCTATCACTCAGTCGTGTCCGACTCTTTGCGACCCCATGAATTGCAGCACGCCAGGCCTCCCTGTCCATCACCAACTCCAGGAGTTCACTCAGACTCACATCCATCGAGTCAGTGATGCCATCCAGCCATCTCATCCTCTGTTGTCCCCTTCTTCTCCTGCCCCCAATCCCTCCCAGCATCAGAATCTTTTCCAATGAGTCAACTCTTCGCATGAGGTGGCCAAACTACTGGAGTTTCAGCTTTAGCATCATTCCTTCCAAAGAAATCCCAGGGCTGATCTCCTTCAGAATGGACTGGTTGGATCTCCTTGCAGTCCAAGGGACTCTCAAGAGTCTTCTCCAACACCACAGTTCAAAAGCATCAATTCTTCGGCGCTCGGCCTTCTTCACAGTCCAACTCTCACATCCATACATGACCACAGGAAAAACCATAGCCTTGACTTACTCTTACCTTACCCTTATTTTGCTGCTCAGGAGATGTGTATGACCCCAGGAGCAGACCTCTAGGATAAAGGTCTTGGTACTTTTCTGAACTTGGACCAGGCCCTTTCATTCGCATGACGTGTGGCTACTGGGCTTGTGGTACTACACAGAGGCCATCATTAGTCAGAAGCATTTACTCCAGGTCTCCCATGTGCAGAGTGTGGTTGCCAGGACTGTGGGGTCACGGAAGAGGTTGGAGAGATAGGATCATCCATCACAGAGGCTAACAGGCTAATAAACATGCCCAGATACCTCCCTAGGTGGCAGAATTGAAAACTAAGCATGCAGCTCAGCCAGGCCTCTCAAAGTAGCAGAATTGGGTTCTTCTTCTGCAATGTCTCCCCCAAGTTCCAGCTGGTGAAAATACAGATTTCAAACCACATAATAGAAAAAGAAATCAGAGAGTGGGGTATGGAAAATGGAAGGGCCTGCCTCTTCATATCCAGTAGAGAAAGCAGTTACACATAAAGAGGCCTCCCAGGGAATGGCATTAAGCTGGGCTTTAGGTTTAGAACTGTGTTAACAGCAACTTAACCACTCTGAGATTGAGCTTCAAAGTATTAAATTGGCCCAGTAATATTCAACTCACCAATGTGTTGCATTGTTAACTGAAGAACTACCCCTCAAAATGAAGGTCCATCAATGTTACTTTTCTTCCCTTGCTTGCACTCTGGGGGTAGTGATTCACTGTGAGTGTTGAAGGCTTATTGCTGGTTGGGTATAGGAGATGTTAAATGTAGAGCTTAGAGTTTCAGTTATTATTATTATTTTGGTTGTGCTGGATCTTCGCTGCTGTGCACAGGCTTTCTGTAGTTGTGGTGAGTAGGGGCTTCTGATAGCTGTGGTTTCTCTTGCTCCAGAGCACAGTTTCTAAAACACAGGCTCAGGAGCTGTTGCTCACCACCTTAGTTGCTCCACGGCCTGTGGGCTCTTCCTCAACGAAGGACTAAACCCATGTCTCCTGCAACGGCAGGTGGATCTTTTCTACTGGACCACCAGGGGAGTCCTAGTTTCCATTTCCGCCATACATGCGGATAGAGCGCCATGAATGCTGCTGGGGGTGAACGAATGGGATGGATGCTGAAACTGAGTTTACCAGAGGCCACAACCACCTTCAAAATTCTGACTCACTGAAAGCAACATCATTTAGTGATGGAGATAATTCTAGGTAGATGAGCTGTGCCCACACTCTGAGAAACACTGGCCCACATAATTAATATAATGGTCAAGTAACTACTTATGTAAATTTAAAAATGGATTTAGAAAAGGAGACACATTTTAAAATGGGACTATGTCTATTAGAGTCCAGAATGGTTACCTAGATTAGAGTGTGCAAAGGGTGTGAGTGGGTGGGTAGGCTTGAGAGAAGGCCACAGGTTGCATCAGTCTTTTTCCTTCTCAAATCAAGTTCAAAGTCATCCTTAATTCAGTGCATATGATAGGCAGCTAGTGCGATGGACTGGGAATCCTAGATTTGTCAAATAATGACTACAAAGCCTTAAGCAACTTTTATGGCCTCTCTGGGCCTTAGTTTCCTAGGTTGAGAAAGAGGGAATAATATCCAGCTAATAGGGTTGTTTAAAGGATTAATGATCATTGTTATCACTGTGACTAAGCTCTCAGTATTATTGGCAGCAAAAAGTTTTGTCAGAGAGAGAAAAAGACTCATGTTTATTACAGTGGATATTGACCATGCATACTACCTGCTCAAGGCTCTCAGAGAATCCGGAGGAAAGATTTTCAGTGTTGCTGGGCTGAGCATAGGCTGCTGCCGTGCAGACTGCCCTGCTGTGAGCTGCAGAAAGCACTTCAGAGGTCAAAGCATTTTGCTAATTAGAAATTAATATTTCACACCATGGCAGGCGAGTTGGGTCCTATGAATCCAGTGAGTTTGATTAAATGTGTCTCAATCTCATAGACACTGCTCTGAACAAAATATCTGCCACTTGACTGCTTCCAAGTATCCTCACATGCCACCTTGTTGAACTGCGAGTAGGGGAGGAAATTGATACATAGGTGACCCACTCCCATGAGAGTTGGTACCAGCAGTTTGACTCTGCCTGGGGAAACTGGGAAAGGTCATTGAGAGTCAGTGGCCTGGCGTGCTGCAGTCCATGGGCTCACAGAGTCAGACACGACTGAGCGACTGAATGGAACAGATGTGAGTTAGGGCCTAAAGAAATACAGTGCCAGAAGGGACTGGCATGTCCTTAGGCGGTCATGATTTGGGGGAGAGGCAGTGATCAGAGAGGCCGAGGATGCCAAGGAATCTGTGCCCTGTATAGGCCAACAATAAAGTCCAACTGTGAAGACCATTTATAGCAATTAGGGTGACTGGATTCTTCTCTGGTAGAAAGTTGATCTAGAAATAGAGGACATTTAAGTGAGAAAAAGGCAGACAGAATGAGCAGGCTTTACTAGTGAAAAGTTAACCAGCAAGCTCTCAGAAGCACTCTGGGAACACATTAAGGATGTGGTTCCTCTGTTTCTGAGGATCCCTGTGTTCCTTCTTATCAAAGGATGTTTTCTGAAATAACTGACGTTAAGCAAATGATGCATTCTAGGAAGAGAAAAGGAAGAACTAACACTTATTGTATGCATACTCTGTGTTAGGCTTCCCACTTAAAATTTACTTAAGTCATCTCACTCAGTGTTCCCAACAAAGTTAAGAAGTATGCATTTCTTGACTGCCCAGTTCCTAAATAAGGAAATGAGCAATAAGAAAATGAATGATGTGAGTCCCTTCCCAGAATATTCATTGATTCATCCATTCACTCACTAGATATCCATTGAATACCTGTTAAGCAAGATTCTAAATACTGAGGGTTCTGCCTTAAACAGGAGGGAGTAGGTTTCTGGTCGTGAACAACATAGCATTGGTGTGCAGGTGTGTGTGTCAGAGAAATTAGTCGCTCATTTATGTCCGACTCTTTGCAACCCCATGGACTGGAGCCCACCAGGCTCCTCTGCCCATGGAATTTCCCAGGCAAGAGTACTGGAATGGGTTTCCACTTCCTGTTCCGGAGAATATTCCTGACCCAGGGACTGAACTTGTGTCTCTTACATCTTCTGCATTGGCAGGTGTATTCTTTACCACTAAAGCTACCTAGGAAGTCCGATGTGCAGGATATGGCACTAAAGCAGTAAATACATTAAAAATTCACCATAGACGCTGTAAGGCAATAAAATGGGGTAATCCAACACAGAGGAATACTTCGGAGTGGAAGGCAGTGTCTTCGAGGAAATGACAGGTGAGTTGGCATGGGAGTGAAAAGAAGCAAAGACACTGATGTGGGTACAGAGCAGACTTGATGGAAGAAAGAGAAAGCAACAGAACTCTCAAGGAGGCCAGACCCTGGTGGGTCCTGGAGCTGAAGTAGCCACTGGGCTGGTGGAAGGTGAACAGGAGGGACAGGGACAGGTGACAGGGTCAGTGGTTGTCAAGGACCAGTGTGTCTTGGGTCCTGGGAGGAAGTGTCTGTACTTCCATCAAAGTACAGTGGGAAGTCATAAGGTTTTTCATTAGGATTCTATCATTGGTTTGGGGAGGCTAGGTAGAGAACAGAAGTAGGAAAGGCAGTTAGGCCACTTGGTTTTTATTATTTCAGGTGAGACAATGATTTATAATGACTTTAAACTGGAAATCCCAAAGCGTAGAAATATCTTTTAGCATTCTCAGTTTCTCCTAGGTAGGTAGGTAGACAAAGATATATCAGTATATGCTTATGTCTGCACAGATATATTAATATATCAGTATGTGTATATATAATATATATAATATGCATATAGATGTATATAATATAACATGTATGTATAAAATGAATTATATATTAAGTACTATAATGTTGTTTAGAAATTATAAAACACACAAAATAAATGTTAGGAAACTGCTAAAGAGGAAAGAAACATTTTAAATAATTTATTGTTTTAAAAGTAAAAACTCACTCTTGCTAAAATCTTATTAATAAAAGCACTAGTGGCTCAGATGGTAAAGAATCCACTTGCAGTGTGGAAGACCTGGGTTTGATCCCTGTGTTGGGAAGATCCCTTGGAGAAGGCAACGGCTACCCACTCCAGTATTCTGGCTGGGAGAATTCCATGGACAGAGGAGCCTGGTGACCTACAGTCCATGGGGTCACAAAGAGTTGGACACAATTGACCAGCTTTCAATATAATGGAATGTGCTCCATCCTTTGAAAAAGTCAGTATTTGGTTTAATACCTTCTGATCAAGATTGAGAGACCTGGCTCTAAAATCAGTTTATTTCCAAACTTGTTTTTGAATAGTGAATAATTTCTTTATGAGAAAGCACTTCATAAAGAAATAGTACATAGATGTGACATACATAGGCTTCAGTGTGAGGAGGAAATGGCAACCTACTCCAGTATTTTTGCCTGGGAAATCCCATGGACAGAGGAGTCTGACAGGCTACAGTCCATAGGGTCACAGAGAATGGGACACAACTTACCCATTAAACAACAACCTTTACTTATTCTTCGTGTTAATTTGTATTCCATTAACAGCTTAAAAGTCAACACACTTCCTCCACTTTTTTGAGCACTTAATTTGAAGCCATTTTTAGGAGGCCTCCAGTTTGGTATGCAGGTACATCTCTAAGTGGTGTTTTCTTTTCGTTTTAAACAGATTTATTCATGCATTGGAGAAGAAAATGGCAGCCCACTCCAGTGTTCTTGCCTGGAGAATCCCAGGGACGGGGGAGCCTGGTGGGCTGCTGTCTATGGGGTCGCACAGAGTCGGACACGACTGAAGCGACTTAGCAGCAGCAGCAGTGTTACTAACAGTAGTGGAGCAATCTTTACTTTTGATTGTCTTCCTGATATGTTTGATTTTTATGTGTGAACTTTTTCAAACCTAATTGGATCAGAATATTTTCTACATTTAAATGGCACTGAAAAGTGAAAGTGAAAGCCACTTGGTCATGTCCGACTCTTTACAACACCATGGACTCATCCATGGAATTCTCCAGGCCAGAATACTGGAGTGGGTAGCCTTTCCCTTCTCCAGGGGATCTTCCCAACCCAGAGATCTACCCCAGGTCTCCTGCATTGCAGGCATAAATGGCACTGAAGAAGGAATTTTTAAAAAGTGACAGTTGTGCTATTATCTTAATGTTCAGTTGTCTAGTATTAATATTTTTATTCAGTCCAAGGTCCCATTTGAATCCATTTGTCCATATTGTGAGGCTTACTTTACATTGAATAATGTCAGTATACCAAGTAGAGTACGTGGCAGTTCTCATAATGTGTGAAAATATGTCTCCTCCAGTGCCCAGATCCGGAAGAAACATAGAATAGGGATTACATACTCCAAACCCCTAGATGTGAAGATGATTAAAGGGAGGCCCAGATAGGAGGCATGGCTTGGAACATCCTACACATTGCTTCTTCGAGCTATGTGTCAGGCACTGTGCTTAGAACTGGGATTCAGTAGGATCAAAACAGAAAAGAAATAGTCCCACATGTAATATGCTTGTACAATTTCCTTATAACTCAACTTCACTGATCTCTAATGCTGACAAATTTAGGATTAGAGAGCGCCTTCCAGTCTCTTGAGGCCGGGCTGCTACAGTGACGCTGAGCGGTCCTCACCTCCTGGATACATGCTCTTGAGCACTCCCTTCCCTGCGTGCATCAGCCAAAACTAGTGACTCCCTTCTAACAGATAAAATAGACAAAGGTGTGGATGCTCATTTCTGAGATGTGGTTACGTAATGACTCTGGCATCTGCCTTGGGTCTTCTGTCTCACGCTCTCCCTCACTTACTCCAAGAGAAGTTAGCTGCTAGGTTGTGAGTTGCACTGTGAAGAGACACACGTGACAAGGAGCTGAGCCTTCCCGCTGACAATCAGGAAAGAACTGAGGTCCTCAGTTCAACAGCCATGTACTGTCAGCAGCCACATAATGAGCTTGGAAGACCACCCTCTATCTGAGACTCCAGAAGAGACAGTCCCAGTTGTAGTCAGTGTAACAGACTCTGAGCCAGAGGACCCAATTAAGCTGTGTCCAAATTTCTAACCCATAGAACATGTGGCAAAATAGATATTTGTTGTGCTAGGTCAGGAAATGTTGAGGTGCTTTGTTATAGCAGTAGGTATAACTAATAAGCCTCCTTTGCCTTAGGTTCATTTTTTTAATGCATACACTCTCAGGAGGATTAGAACTTACCAACAAAATATTCCTTAATGAGCTGCTCAGCTCACCTAGTGCCCAGGACACATCAATTAGATCCATCTCATTGGGGAAGTACGCCATACAGCAGGATGAAGGAGCTTAGTTCTAAGATCGCCAGTCCTTAAGTTTCTTGGAGATAGATTTGTTCAGATTGTATTTGTCATTTCATATCACTTGTCTTGGTACTACGCCAAGAGAACTTCTGGTGCCTCTGTGTAAGGAGTTAATGACACAGATTATTAACCCATGCTCATAGACTGTCTATGTGTAAGAATGAAGCTGAGAATTGGAAATAGTTGAATATTTGGTTTTTCTCCAGCAATTTACAAATAACTGCTAATAGAAGCTATAACTTGAGGCACCTTTAACATGTTGACGTAAGTAGATGTATAAGTAAGTACATATGTGTAAAAGCAAATATATGGTACCTGCAATCAAATCCTCCAGAAAGTTTCTAGAGGCAGAGTTTCATAGAGTTTAAGCAAATGCTTTAAGCCTTTTGAGAGAGTTCAAGAACAAGGTGAAAATGTGGATTTTAAATGTTGCTTCTTGATCTGACCCTGATCTAAGAATATGTTTCACTCTGCTCTAATGAAATACAAGTAATACATAAGATTTTCATCAATTTCAGTGTATCTGGTTAACTGTATTAGTTTTTTTTTCCCCCCATTTTATTTGTGACATTTTCTTGTTCCTCAAGAAATGATGATGGTAATGATGGTGATGATAGGCTGTCTTATTTGTTTTTATGTCCTTGGAAAAATAGAAAGTTAGTTGTCTTTTTTCAGACTCCTCTCCCTACTGTTTGTTGTTCTACATTCTGGAAACCACTGATCTAGAAAGATCTTTGTTTTTTATTCTAAAACAAGGCACTGGTGGTAGACAAATGGACTTAGAGCCATATCAGATAACACTCCTCACATAGATGGGGGTCTTCTCTGGTAATTCAGCTGGTAAAGAATCTACCTGCAATGCAGGAGACCCTGGTTCAATTCCTGGGTCAGAAAGATCCTGGGAGAAGGGATGGGCTACCCACTCTAGTATTCTTGGGCATCCCTGGTGGCTCAGCTGGTAAAGAATCTGCCCACAATGCCGGCGACCTGGGTTTGATCCCTGGGTTGGGAAGATCCCCTGGAGAAGGGATCAGTTACCCACTCCAGTATTCTGGCCTGGAGAATTCCATGGACTGTTTAGTCCATGGGGTCACAAAGAGTCAGACATGACTGAGCGACTTTCACTTTCTCATAATTGGAGACAGAAGGACAGTAACACTAATACCAACAATAACTAATAACTAGTAATTGTTAACCTGCAACAGTTGCTCACCTTGTGCAGGTGTTGGTTCAAGTAGTTTAGCTGTTTAACATTCAGAAACAACCATACCAAGTAGGTACTGACACCATCCTCACAGTATCAAAGTGGTATATTTTTGGAGACTTTCTTTTTTCACTTTGGTACACAGTAAGAAGCATCTTCAGTTCAGTTCAGTCGCTCAGTTGTGTCCGACTCTTTGTGTCCGTATATATATATATATATATATATGCACACACACATATATACATACGCCATGGTAACACTTGGATAAATTAAAAGAAAGATGATATCTGACTGATGTTTTGATCTGCCTTAAAACTGTGCCTATATTATTTGTTATTGTAATGGGATGTCTTTACTCCTTGGCAGATGTATGTTAGACCATATGGTCAGATGGTAAATGTAGTAGCAACTGTACCCATTACTGCACTTCCAAGCTACAGTACTGAATGTGAAATGGAGAATTATTACTCAGTCATTGTGGTTGAGTGAGAGAAACATACTTGTTAAAATTGTCCTGATTATTTTTAAATGGAAAATTCCTAAAGATAAAGCATAAATTACATGATTTAATTAACTAAAGAATGTTAATTAACATGTTCATATCACTCTTGTCATGAGGTTTCAAGTATTTAAGCTAAGAAGTTGAGGTTTTTTTAAGTACAGAATTTGTAAAGATTATTTTCTGCAGTGACAATCTCAATATTCCAGGAAATAAGATGGAAACATCTAGCCAGAATTCACTATCGTTCTCCCTCTCCCCCACTAGAAATCTGTATTTACACATAGATAGAGAAAAAGATGTTGATATACAGATACACATATGTATATGTCACACACCTATGTGTATGTATAGTGAGTGCATACACAGTCACTGTATACCTATAGCTATAGACAAAGTAATATTCAGTATTTGTACGTAATACAATTTTCAAGGTAAAACATGCAACTATTTGAAAATAATTGTTGCCTTTGAAGTTTAAAATCCATGTTAAGACATATGTGTATATTTGCTGATAAAATTGTTGCAAGTCTGTGTAAAGAAACATGTAAAACCAAGGATTTCTTACTTTCAAAATCTATCTTTCAGCAAACATAAAGAGCATAAGTAATCTGAAAAGACAGATTGCTAACATTTCTGGTAGTTCATCTAGCTAAAATTAAGCTTGCAGGGTAACTATGTAGACACAGTTCCAGTTCAAAGGCACTAGTCTGGGACGCACAGCCAGCACCCTCCCACACTTAAGTGGACTCAGTTTTGCCCAACATTTACATAAATGTGCTTATTGAAGTCAAGCTTGCCTATTTATAAATATGTTAAGAGTAAATGAGACTGACCAAGGCAATCTATTTTAGTTTGAGTAAAACATAACACTTAGATTTTAGCAGTCCAGAATTATAATTTTTTAAAGGGTAAAGCAGACAGGACTAGGCCTCGGGGCAGGGCTGTCCAGTGTGAGAACCACGGTCCCAAATTCACACCAAACTCACCAGAGTAGGGGAAGAGCTGAAAGGTTTGGGGTTCTCTTGTCACTGACAAATGTTACCAGTGATGTCAAAGAAATGACTGCCTGAGACTCTCCCCCACATTCGGAACCATTTGAAGAGGAATCCTTAATCAGGGCAAGGGAATAAACCTCAAGGAGTTCCCTAGGAAACTGGGTACCATTGTCCTCCTCACAGAAGAGAACTAACAAAAGCAGTATTCCAGTAGGTCACCCTCTAAATAGGAAAACGGGGATATTCACCAGAGCCAGTCTGTCACCTCAAGGTGCATGTGGATCTTCTGATTTTAGCGGCTCCACACTCATGGTAGAGGAATGGACTTGCAGTAACAGCTGAGACTGAAGGGCCAGCAATGGGAAAGTGTCCGAGATCATCACTGATGATGTCACAATGCCCTACTGTCCCCAAGATGTCCATCCTGGACCTCTCTGCCTGGCTCAGCTTGGTCCCTCCTTCATGAGACTGTGGCTCAGACCCGGCATCTGTCTGGAACAACTCTGGTCAGTTGCAAAGAGTAAATTCATTGAGATCTTAATGACTGAAACAGTTCTGCAGGTAGTAGATTAGATGATCCCCTAGAATCCCAGGCATTTATTCCTGGGTACTTTTGGTATCCTCACCAAGGCATTCTCTGCTGAGGTATTGAATCAAAACCTTGCTTTTCTGTCTTTATTCGGTGAATAGCGCATGTCATGCAAATTTCTTTGGGAGTTGTTATTCTCAAAATGAAAAGACTGGGTTGAATTATGAGATTCTCTCAACCCCTAAGTTTGTTTGGTTCCTTTCTGATAGTCTGTTGTGAACTGTCCTGGAAGATCAGGAAAGTAGAGCTTGTCTCATTTATTCATTCATTCGTGCATGCATGCATTGTGACATGTATGAAGCACTTATGCCAGCCCTGCAGTGTCTGACAAATATAACGCAAGCCACAAATGTGAGATACGTATGACATTTAAGTTTTTCTAGTATTGAAAAACTTTTAAAAGTGAAAAGAAACATATTTTTACCTGTTTCATTTTTCAATATTTAACCCAAGATATCTAAGATATCAGCATTTCAACATGTACTCCAAATATTGAAATATTTTACTTTTTTCCATGGTAAGTCTTTAACATCCGATGTGTATGTTACACTCAAAGTCATCTTAGTTTGGACCAGTCACATTTGAAGTGCTCTGGTCCAAAGCTGAATGGCTTTGGCCATATGCTGAACGGCTACTGTATCAGTCAGCACTGGCCTAGACAGTGGCTGGCCTGGAGAAGATGCCCAACAAACAGGAGTAATCGGTGACCTCACTTCCAGGAAATAGATGAAAACCAAAGTAAACCTGAAATATCAATATATAATCAATAATAGTACAAAAATGGGTTCCCTGATGGCTCAGCATTAAAGAATATGCCTACAATGCAGGAGATGAGACTCAGAGTCAATCCCTGGGTAGGGAAGATCCCTTGAAGGAGGGCATGGCAACTCACACCAGTATTCTTGCCTGAAAGACCCCATAGAGAGGAGCCTGCAAGGCTACAGTCCATAGGGTCACAAGGAGTCAGACACAATTGAGTGACTGAGCGCACATGAGCACAAAAATATGTAGCATTTGGGAAGCTAGCATAATTCAGTTGGAGGGGAAAAGAATTGGCAAGAGACAACAAGAGAAGCCACAGCAATGAAAAGCCTGTGTACCCCAACTAGTGAGTAGTCCCTGCTTTCTGCAACTAGAGAAAGCCCATGAGTAGCAGTGAAGACCCAGTGCAGCCATAAATTAATAAATATTTTAGAAAAACATTGGCAAGACAGGTGATAAGAATTCTTCGTTTTTTTTTTATTATTATTATTTCGTGCCATAGGCATGTGGGATCTTAGTTCCCCAGCCAGGGATCAAACCCACACTCCCTGAATTGGAAGCTCAGAATCTTAATCACTGGTTGGCCAAGAAGTTCCAAGACTTATTCTTTAAATATGCACCTATATCTGGGATAAATGTTTTTCAGTGTGCAGAGCAAAATAGGAAAATCACCTATACACGTTTATAAATGTCTACCAAGCAACAATAATGTGCCTGATCCTTAAACATGTCATCCTATTAAATGTAATTTCTGTATATTTCAATCAAAGGAACACATATGAAACACTGAAATGCCTTTCATAAGCACTTTAGAATTTTGAGGTGTTTTTCTCAGGGCTACACAGTAAGTAAATGCCATTTTCTCTGTTCTCTTTAAGATATGTCACTCTTTTCAAAGAAATTATTTGGGATGGGTGATGAGAGAAGAGTTTAGTGAAAGTTTCTGTGCACATGTTGTAAAACTTTAAAAAAGTTAATATCAAGGTCAGGTTAGCCCTATAGCACTGTGAAAAAGAAGAAAAACCAAAAACTGTTAATATTATGAGAATATCATTTTGAAAATAAATATACAGAAAGAGAAGTCAGTGAAGGAATCTAAAGATGAAACCCAAATAGGTTAATCTGTTGTGGGAGACCTGGAAACACCCTTTAGGACATTTGGGACAGGAGATGACAGGGCAAAGTTCTTTAGAGATGAAATGTGACCTGGCCACCCTTAATTGACCACAAGCAAAAGAGAGGAAAATGTGGCTGCAGATCAACTGAATAATGAATTTTAGAGAATTTGAAGAGGGCCCTTGATTTGGTTGATAGTCTGACGGGGAAGAAGGGTGCGAGGGTGAGGGCTGAGTGGAGGGGAAGCAAGCAGGAAGGTCTAGGGTCCGGCCTGACTGGTGAGCTCCAGGAAGGCGTTGGTTGGCGACAACACAATTGGCAGATCAGGTCTGGCTGGAAAGAATAGCCAGAGGGAGGGGTTAGGAGACAGGAAGGGATTATTTTCATTCCTGATCGATAGGATACAGCCGTACAGAGTAACAACAAGCTGTGAAATGTGTAAGAGAACACCTGGCTTGGGCTGGGTGCAGGTGACAGGGCCACATACCTTGGGTGAGGTATATGGCCCAGAGCCCAGGTTCTCAGTCCACTACCCTCTGAGTCAGGTGCTTTGTTTGGTTGATCTTGGGGCTGAGAAGTACCTAAGATTTGATTCCAGTCTTTGAGATGGATGATTTCTCAAAAGAAATCATGAATAATAGTTATGAAGTGACCTGCAATTGGAATATTTTCTTTATATTATATGAAGTTCTGATCCATTTTTTTTTCTCTTTACATTTCTCTTTTTTTTAGTATTTATTTTTATGTATTTACTTGGCTGCACTGGATCTTAGTTGGGGCATTGTGATCTTTGATCTTTGAAGATCTTTGATCTTCACTGCAGCGTGCAGGATCTTTAAGTTGTGGCATGCAGACTCTCCGTTGTGCACATGGGATCTAGTTCCTTGACCAGGGATCAAATCTCGGGCCCCTGCTCAGGGAGCATGGAGTCTTAGCCACTGGACCATTAAGAGAGTCCCTGTCAGATAAGTTCAGTTCAATTCAGTCGCTCAGTCGTGTCCGACTCTTTGCAACCCCATGAATCACAGCACGCGAGGCCTCCCTGTCCATTACCAACTCCCGGAGTTCACTCAGACTCATGTCCATCGAGTCCGTGATGCCGTCCAGCCATCTCATCCTCGGTCGTCCTCTTCTCCTCCTGCCCCCAATCCCTCCCAGCATCAGAGTCTTTTCCAGTGTGTCAATTCTTCGCATGAGGTGGCCAAAGTATTGGAGTTTCAGCTTCAGCATCATTCCTTTCAAAGAAATCCCAGGGCTGATCTCCTTTAGAATGGACTGGTTGGATCTCCTTGCAGTCCAAGGGACTCTCAAGAGTCTTCTCTGACACCACAGTTCAAAAGCATCAATTCTTCGGCTCTCAGCCTTCTTCACAGTCCAACTCTCACATCCATACATGACCACAGGAAAAACCATAGCCTTGACTAGATAGACCTTTGTTGGCAAAGTAACGTCTCTGCTTTTGAATATGCTATCTAGGTTGGTCATAACTTTTCTTCCAAAGAGTAAGCGTCTTTTAATTTCATGGCTGCAATCACCATCTGCAGTGATTTTGGAGCCCAAAAAAATAAAGTCTGACACTGTTTCCACTGTTTCCCCATCTATTTTCCATGAAGTGATGGGACTGGATGCCATGACCTTAGTTTTCTGAATGTTGAGCTTTAAGCCAACTTTTTCACTCTCCTCTTTCACTTTCATCAAGAGGCTCTATCTAGGTTGGTCATAACTTTTATTGCAAGGAGTAGGCGTCTTTTAATTTCATGGCTGCAGTCACCATCAGCAGTGATTTTGGAGCCCAAAAAAATAAAGTCTGACACTGTTTCCACTGTTTCCCCATCTATTTTCCATGAAGTGATGGGACTGGATGCCATGATCTTAATTTTCTGAATGTTGAGCTTTAAGCCAACTTTTTCACTCTCCTCTTTCACTTTCATCAAGAGGCTTTTTAGTTCCTCTTCACTTTCTGCCATACGGGTGGTGTCATCTGCATATCTGAGGTTATTAATATTTCTCCCGGCAATCTTGATTCCAGCTTGTGTTTCTTCCAGTCCAGCGTTTCTCATGATGTACTCTGCATATAAGTTAAATAAGCAGGGTGACAATATACAGAAACATCTTACTTCACAACTCAAACACATACATATTCTTACTACCACACAAACACACCCACAGAAAAATATTTTGTAATTCAAAATATACATGCCTCCCAATGTTCATAGCAGCACCATTTACAATAGGCAAGACACGGAAGCAGCCTAAATGTCCAATACCAAGTGAATGGCTAGAGAAGATGTGGTACACATATGCAAAGGAATACTATGAAGTCATAAAAAAGAATGGAGTAATGCCATTTGCAGCAACATGGATGGACCTAGAGATTATCATTTTACATGAAGCCTGCATCAAAGCACACAAACAAGGACCTTAGAAATATAAAAGAAAAGAAAGAGTTGGAAGGAAGCAATCACAAAACAGACACCTAACAGAGAAACTGTTCCACTTGTCCAGAGGTGGGGGAAAAAAAAACGACATAGACCAATCATGGATGGACCTAGAGATTATCATTTTACATGAAGCCTGCATCAAAGCACACAAACAAGGACCTTAGAAATATAAAAGAAAAGAAAGAGTTGGAAGGAAGCAATCACAAAACAGACACCTAACAGAGAAACTGTTCCACTTGTCCAGAGGTGGGGGAAAAAAAAACGACATAGACCAATTGAAACATGAACTTGGATGATATTTAAGTACAGGGGACCCCAGCCTCTAGGATCTAATCCTGGATGATCTGTGATGAAACTGATGTAATAATAATACAAATAAAGTGCACACCAAAGGTAACATTCTTGAATCATTCCAAAAGCATCCTCCTACCTCTCTGGTCCAAGGAAAAATTATCTTCCATGAAACCAATCCCTGGTGCCAAAAGAGCTGGGGACCACTGAAGACATATACAAAGATAGTGACAACAATTCATGCTCTCATAATTAATGAGAGATAGTGGTCTGTAGTTCTTGTTTTGTGTATCGGCTTTGCAGGATTTTGTTATCAGAGCAATATTGACTTGATAAGATGAGCTGGGAAGCATTTCCTTCTTTTTTTTCTAGAAGAGATTAGATAAAATTGGTGTTAATTCTTATTTATATGTTTGGTAGAATTGTTCAGTGAAGCCATCCAGGCCTGAAGATTGCTTTGTTCAGGAGATTTAAAATTACAGATTCAATTTATTTGATGGTTATAGCACTATTCAGATTGTCTATTTCATCTTAATTGAATTTAGGTAGTTTATAGTTTTCAAAGAATTGGTCTATTTCTTTTAAGTAGCTGAATTTAGGAATGTAAAGTTGTTGGTTGTCTTCACTTATTGTTTTAATGACTGCAAGATCTGTTGTTATATATCTTATTTAATTTCGGATGTTGTTAACTTGCATTTTCCCTTCATTTTCATCACCCTTGCTAACAGTTTATCAGCCTTATTGATTTTTTTGAAGAGTCAGATTTCTGTTTCATGGATTTGTTTCTATAGATTCCCTATTTTCCAATCATTTCTACTCGTATCTTTCTTCTTGGTTTGTGTTGATTTTGCTCTTTTTTTCCCTTCATTTTCATCACCCTTGCTAACAGTTTATCAGCCTTAATGATTTTTTTGAAGAGTCAGATTTCTGTTTCATGGATTTGTTTCTATAGATTCCCTATTTTCCAATCATTTCTACTCGTATCTTTCTTCTTGGTTTGTGTTGATTTTGCTCTTTTCTTCTTTTTTTTTTTTTAATAGTTCCTTGCAGTTGGAACTTTTCTCATTTCTAAAGTAAGCATTCAGTGTTACAGATTTCTCTCTTGGCAGTGTTTTAGCTATGTCCTAAGTATTTTGATATGTCAGGCTTATGTCTATTTATTTCTTAGACATTTAAAAATTTTGAGATTTGCCCTTCAACCCATGAATTATTTAGAAGTGGGTTGTTTAATTTTTTACATGTTTAGAGATTTTTCTCTCTTCTTTCTCTTATTGCTTTCTTCTCTGATTCCATTGTTGTTCTAGAACTCTTTCTGATTTTAATTCTTAATCTATTGACACTTGTTTAATGACACAGGGTATGGTCTACCTTGGTGAATATTCTGGTGACATTGTTAAAAAATATCTATTTTTCTCTTGTTGAATATTCAATTCATGTCAACTGGGTCCTTCTCATTCACTGTATTTTTGTTATGTTCAATATCCTTGCTGCTTTTTCGTCTACTTATTTAACCAGTTGGTGAGAAGGAAGTGTTGAAACCCCCAGCTATAATTGTGGATTTCTCTGCAATATTTTTCTGCCATATCAATTTTTTTTTCATGCATTTTGATGCTGTTTTTTTGATGATAGTACATTTCAGATCATTGTGTCTTCCTGGGGGACTGATCCTTTTAGTATTGTTATAACATTCTCCTTTGTAGTAACTATTTTTGTTCTGAAGTCTGTTTTATCAGATATTAATATAGCCATTTTTAAATAATCATTGCTTGTTATATTATTCCCCCTTTTAATTTCAGTCTGCATATGTAATAGAATTTGAAGTCAGTTTCTTTTAAGCAGCATATGTTTTGGTCATATTTTTATATGTTCTGTCAATCTCTAGGTTGGCCTATTTAAGCCATTTACATTAAGGATAATTATTGATATATTAGTGCTTCATTCTGCCATTTTGCATACATGACTTATTATAGTTTACTAGAATCAGCAATTTACCCCTTTGAGTGAATTTTGGAGGTCTCACTTCTGTTTAGGTCTCTTTATCTTCCTCACTTTTAAACATCATTGACTTGTATATCAGGCAGTGTTATAATTTTTGTTTCAGTTATCAAATCTGACTTATGTATCTATGAGGAAAATTATAGACTAATAAATATATATATATATATATATATATATAAATATATATTATATATATATATGTATGTGTGTACCCATATTTCTACTCTGTTGTTAATTTCTGACACTCCAAGATTCCTTCTTTAGTCATGTCACTTTTGTCTGAAGAACTTCATTTCAGAGTATTTCTGTTAGCAACAAATTATTGTTATTTTTCTTCATCTGAGAAAGTTTCCATTTTGCCTTCATTCATAAGCATAGTTTCATTGGGTATAGAATTCACAGTGGACAGTTCTCCTCTTTTAGCACTTGCACAATATGGCTTCTGCCCTTCATTGTATCTATGAGAAATTTACTGTTATTCACATTGATATTCTCCTGTAGAAATGCTCCTTTCAGAATTTTTTTCTTCATCTTTATTTTTCAAAAGTTTAATTATGACGTGTCTTGGTGTGTATTTCTTTGGGTTTATGCTTTTTGGGGTCAGTTCAACCCTGAGAATATGTAAATGTGTATCTTCCACCAAAACTGTAAAGTTTTCAGCAATTATTTATCCTCATGCTCTTTAGCCTTACTTCCTTTCTCCCTTCCTTCTTAGACTCTAGAAATGCCAATACTGCATGTTTTGTTGTTATTCTATGGATGACTGAGGCTCTGTTTGTTGTTTTTTTCAGTCTATTGTCTATCTGTTGTTAAAACTAGGCAAGTTGTATTGATAAGCTCTCAAGCTTACTGATTTTATCTTTGTCTTCTCCATTCTTCCCCTGAGCTTATTCTGTGATTATTTTTTTATTGTTGTAATCTCAGGCTCTATCATTTGTTTAAAGAGATTCTAACATGGATTATTGAATCATTTTTATGATGGTGGCTCTAGAATCTTTGTCAGATAATTTCAAAATCTGATTGACGCAGTGTTGGCCTCATTTGGTTGTCTTTTCCCATTTGAGCTGCTATTTTCCTCATTCTTGGCATGGTGGGTTATTTTCACTTGTATCCTGGGTGTTTTCTTTATTGTTTTAGGAGACTCTGGGTCCTGCTTGAATTTTTTTTATTCTGGCAGTTACTGCATTAAGTTTAACAGGTGGTTCTTGGCCTATTTCTATGAACTGTGGTTCCAACGACAGTTAACATTTTTGCTGCCTTTTGCAATGTTATTTTCATCTGTTTGTTTTAGCAAGTGTTACTTGTGCTTCCATTGGTCCCTAATGGCGTTGCATAAGGAAGAAGTTTCCTCAGGCCAGGCCTGGCCTCAGATGTTGGAGGAAAACTGTGGCAAGACCCTCCTACTGCTCACCAACTCTCCAGGTCTCCCTGGGAAGGGGAGGAAAGAGAAGAGTCTTGGTCTGCAGGAACACAGAGATTCTTGGACTAGGCTGCTTGCTGTAGATATATCCCTCCCTCACCCACCCATCACAGCTGGATGGGGGAAAGTAGTCTCACGGCCTTTAGGGACAAAAATCCTTCCTGAATCAAACCCTTGTAACAACTGGTTCCATTTGCTGGTTTGGCATGCCTACCCACCTCAGAACCTCTTCAGGGAAAGGGGAATCTTAATCCAGCAAGGAAGCAGAGTGTTTACCCCTGGCTGCTTATATATGGTGAGACTCCCAGTTGACCTCCCTTGCCAGTAGGATCAGACTCCCCTGATGTTGTAAGAAGCACTCCCGTTTTCTCTGGCAGAAAAATAAGCTTGTTTGGGCTGTCTTCTATTACTATTAAAAGGTCATGAGTAGGGTAACATTGGGTCTGGGTCCCCTTCTATTGAACAGAGGGGTGGAAGATACTCCACCACTATGCCTTTCTGCCATTCCTGGGTTCTCAAACCAGATTATCTTTTTCTTTTCACCTTTGATTGTCTCTTGCACTAGTTCTAGAGTTCATAGATTTGCTTAGTGGGAAAAGAACAAGGGAATGTGGATCTATCTTAACTTGTCTGAAGAGGAAGTAAAAATGCTTATTTTATTGCCACCTTTTCTTATAACAGGAATTGCCCAAATGTTTATTATGAAACTCAGCTTTCATCCTTCTTGTCAGTAGGGGAATGTCAAAACTTATATAGCAGAGACCCATAGGCAGATGGGGTGGTGGTGTAGTCGCTAAGTTGTGTCCAGCTCTTGCGACCCCATGGACTGTAGCCCACCAGGCCCCTCTGTCCATGGAATTTTCCAGGCAAGAATACTGGAGTGGGTTGCTATTCCCTTTTCCAGGGGATCTTCCCAACCTAGGGATTAAGCTCAGGTCTCTTGCACTGCAGGCAGATTCCTTACCAACTGACCCACCAAGGAAGCCCAGATGGATGAGGGTCTGACCCTTAATCATGGACTCAAACATTAGTACTGCCGCAGTATCTCCCCACAGACTACTTATCAGTTTCTGGAGTATCTAGTCAGTAGAGAAGCCCAGTAACATCTTGACTGAGTGATCATCAGCAAGTGCAGGTGGATACCATGAGCCTCTGAATATGGTAGGACGCATCATTATCCTTATAGCATTCCAGTCAGGAGTCCTCTCATGAGGAAACATCAGAAACAGTCAAAGTGAGGGACATCTATTAAACATAAAAATGAAAGAAAAGAAAAAATGGCTTATATACTTCCTAAATAGCAAGACTTTGGTTGAATTTCCTGAATTGATAACTATATTGTGGTTTTGTAAGAGAATGTCCCCATGTTTGATGTTTAGAAAATAAACACGGAAGTATAAAAGGATACACACACACAGAAAGAATATGATGAAGAATTTGCCAAAATATTAAAAGTTGGTGGAAAAGTATCTGAAGTTTTTCTGCATTGTTTTTTGCAACTTTTATGTAAGTTTAATAGTGTGGTGTGAACTATTTTTAGTGGTGTGTGAAATTTATGTCGCCTCAGTAGATAAACCCTGAGGTGCTTCAAAGCTGTCCAGACACAGCAAATCACAGCCAAGTCATGACATGGGTCCATAAGTAAGAAACGTGACAGGGGTTTCTCACAGTGTATCAGAAACCACATACAGGTCTCTCGTGCAGCCTGAAGCCACCTGTCAAGATCTGTTAGGCCTCGTGAATCTTTCCTTCCTCCCAGATGCTTTTGATTCTTAGATTTCTCTCCATGTAGCAATTGTCTGTAGATTTTACTGCTTATCTAGATTTATCTTTTGGTCTCAGGATCATGTTTTCTTACAGATTACATGTAGCACTCAGTATACAGAGCATATTTACATACTCCTTGTTAAATCATTTTCTCTTGCATGTAAAAAAATTGAATGGAAGACAAAAGTGTTTTATATATATTAATATATATTCTTATATATAATTCTTATGTATAATCATAGTATATATATTCTTTTTCATTCTTTATATGCATTATATATAATATATATATTTTCCATTATAGTTTATTACAAGATATTAATACAGAACATGTATATATATGTTTATGTGTATGTATGTATATACATATATACACACACATACATGTCTATATGTAGATGTATATATGTATAGTTCTCTGTGCTATACAGTAGGATCTTGTTGTTTATCAACTCTATATATAATAGTTTGCATCTGCTAATCCCATACTCCCAATCCATCCCTCCCTTATCCTTCTTCCCCCTTGGCAACCACAAGTCTGTTTTCTGTGAGTCTATTTCTGTTTCAAAGTTAAGTTTTTTGTGTTGTATTTTCGATTCCACATATAAGTGATACCGTTATATCTATCTTTCTCTTCTGACAGACTTCACCTAGTATGATAGTCTCTAGACCTATCCATGTTGTTGCAAATGGCATTATTTTATTCTTTTTTATGGTTGAGTAGTATTCCATTGCATATGTGTACCACATGTTTATCCATTCATCTGTTGATAGACATTTAAGTTGTTTGCTTGTCTTGGCTATTGTAAATAGTGTTACAATGAGCATAGGGGTGCATGCATCTTTCTGAATTACAGTTTTGTCCAGACATCATCCCAGGTGTGGGATTGCTGGATCATATGGCAAATTTATTTTTAGTTTTTTGAGGAAGCGCTCTACTATTTTCCGTGGTGGCTACACCAATTTGCATTCCCATCAGTGATGTATCTAAGGGTTGGGAAGTATTTTAGAAGCCAGATGGGTCATGTAGTAGCCTCTCAACTTACAAGTGGATATAGCCTTCGTTCACAGTTGTCCTTAAGCAGCATGAACACTACTGCTTGGTAGGCAGTACAGTTCACTTTAGAAGTGTTGTTGTGTTATTTAACTGGAAGTATGGGCCCTGAGATCAGGATATCTGGGTTCAGATCCTGCCTCTGTTCTTCTGCAGTGGATTTATCGTGGGCTGGTGGGGATGGTGAACACGTAATGATTCATTGTACATAAAACACTTGCACTCTGTATGTAGCTTCAGATTTGGGCATTGCTATTACTGTGAATTTCAATTTTGAAACTGTGAATCTAGAAAATATTGGAAGTATTACCTGCTTCAATAGTTTTCACACATTTTCTTTGATCAGTAGAAGTCTTGTTTCCTTAAAATGAAAAAAATGTATAAATAATTCCAAACTCTGGGAGGTGGTGAGAGACAGGGAAGCCTGTCCATGGAGGTGCAGAGTCAGACATGACTTAGCAACTGAACAACAACAACATAGAATTCTAGTGCAGGAAAGCCAGCTATTCTAACTGACATAGAGTCCATCAGAACCCCACCCACTGTGGCCACTCTGGCCCTTTTCTTCCGCTGTAGTGGCTATAGGATCACTGCCATCTCATCTGGGTCTATAGATCCATGACACATCATGGGGAAGCAGTGACTTAAAACAAAAAATCATTGACTTTGCCCCTGAATCTAAAGTTGACTAGGTCTGGTAAGACAGGTCTCCAGATTCTGCCATATAGTTGCAGTCAGGTGGTGCCTGGGCCTGGCAGACATTGAAGTCTTCTTTGCTCCAAGTCTGGTTCTGGTTATGGATGAAAAAGCTGGTCAGTTAGAGCATCTCTTACTCTCTGTAAGGTCTTAGCATGTGGCCTTTCTGCACGGCTGCCTTAAGATCTCTGGGATTTTTATATGGCACCTGGCACCTCCCAGAGAGGGCACTCCAACCAGAAACCAGCAGAAGCTGCAGGCTGTATCTTGTCTTGCCTCAAGAGTTACCTGGAGCTTCCAAAATGTTCTGTTCCTCTAAGTCACAGACCCACCAGATTCAAAGGGAGATGGCACAAATACTGCCTCTTATTGTTTCATGAACTTGAAGATCCTTATCAAACACCACCCCTTGCAGTCTAGAGATTCTGTTTTGAAGGTCCCTGATAGAGTAAATTCCTTTGCACTCTCATTATAGATGCATTGGTGGTCATGCTGCTGACATCCATAAAGTCTAATATGAAATGAGAGATTACTCTCTAGCAAGTACTACTTTAAACACACAGACATACAAAGGATCATAAGATATTATGAACAATTCTATGCCAATCAAGTGGGCAACCTAGGAAAATGTGGATATATTCCTAGAAACATGCACTCCCCTATGACCAAATCAGGAAGAAATGGAAAATATGAACAGACCAATGAATCAGTCATTTTCAAAAACCTCCCACCATATAGCAGTCCAGGACCAGAATTCATAGGTGGATTCTCCCAAATATTTAAAGAAGAGTTAACACCGAGCCTTTTCTAACTTTTCCAAAGCATTGAATAGGAAGAATTGCTTCTAAACTCATTCTCTGAGGTCAGCATCATCCTGATGCCAAAGCCAGAAAAGACCACAAAAGAACAAATTACAGGTCAGTATCTCTGATGAGCAGAGATGCGAAAATCTGCAACAAAATGTTAGCAAACCAAATTCAACATTACTTTAAAAGGATCATACATCACGATCACAGTTAGGAATTACAGCTCAAGTCTTGATCACTGCAAAAGTAAAACTGCTGAGCCGGAGAAATCAGCCACCAGTCAAAATGAGATACTTTAATCACAGAGTAGGTGCTAGACATTGTGCTGTCTCACTTCCCTATACCTCACACCCTTTCACTGTCACATTATTCCTTATGAGCTCTTTTTGCAAATCTACTTTGACAAACTAGGGTAAGGTGCCCCCTTAAATTCACTCTGAAACTCATGTGAGTTCTTGTCTTTTGGGGTTTAGGCCTCCTTTTGGTCCACTGTATATTAAACAGTCTATTGAATCAATTGCACGGTATTCCTATATCACCTGTCATCTGATCTGGAAAGAAATGGGTTTTGTTTTGAGGTAGATTGAAAGTGTCATCCCTTCGATGGTAATCAGAGTTGGGAATTGACATTTGCGTCACTGTGCAGTGCCCTAAGCTCTGACTTTCCTTAATTGGAGTTTCAAATGCATCCTGGCTTCCAGAAGGTCAGTTTTCTTCAATTTAGTCTGCAGGAAAAGCTTTAGAGAGGAATTGAACCTGCCCTTATCCAGTCCTCCAAATCCTAAGGGTTTAGCTGTCTGGAGGCCTGGAGGGAAGTTCACAAGATACTGGATGATAGTGATTACATTGGTCTATTCAACTTGTGAATGCTTGGAATCCAACCATCATGAATTTGATGAGTAGTTATCAGATCTTCACTCCCATCCCTCACCGCTTCAGGTAGATATACCTTTCTTATCCACCTGCTTGCTTTGGGCCATGTGACTTGCTTTGTTCACTAGACTGAGGCATCATTTGGCTGATGGCTGCACTCCTGAAATTCACAATAAGATAAACATGTGTTGGGGATCCACTGGTAAAGGAGGATGAGAACAACACAGATCAATTTCAGACTCAGCCTGCAGTCTACATCCAAGTCCAGCCATCCCATTTCATGAAATGGAGCTGCCCAGCAGAGGCCAGCCAACCTCAGCCAAATCGGTCAACCTGCAGATCCATAAGAGTAAGAAAATATTGGTCATTGTAAACCACTGAGGATTTTCTCTTTTAGCTCCTTGCTCATAGAATTAATGCAGCAGAAGATAACTGATGTTCCAATTAACATTTTAGGAACTAAATAGTTGTGATGTGATTTAAAATAAGAAGTATATGTTTATATGTGGTTTTCCTGCCTTTCTAGCACAGAGAATCTAAAGCCCTGGGAATTTCCTAAGTGAAGTGAAGAAAGTGAAAGTGAAGGTTGCTCAGTTGCGTCCAACTCTTTGCGACCCCATGGACTATAGTCCATTGACTTCTCCATGCCAGAATATTGGAATGGGTAGCCTTTCCCTTCTCCAGGGAATTGTCCCAATCCAGGGATCAAAACCGTGTCTCCCTCATTGCAGGTGGATTCTTTACCAGCTGAGCCACAAGGGAAGCCCAAGAATACTGGAGTGGGTAGCCTATCCCTTCTCCAGCAGATCTTCCCAACCCAGAAACTGAACAGGGATCTCCTGCATTTCAGGCAGATTCTTTACCAACTGAGGTATTAGGGAATCCCAAGTGAGGAGACCAATAAAAGTGTCTTTGGTAATGTTAAAGAGGTGACTTTTGGAAAGCACCAAAGGTTGGGGGCTGGTTGCCAACAGTCAAGCATGTGATTAGAGGGTTTGAATTCTCAGTCCTACTCCACCCAACCTCCCAAACCCAGTCTCCAGGGAGGAGCTGGAGATTGAGTTCAATCACCAATGGTCAATGATTTAATCAGTCAGGCCTGTATAATTAAGTCTCCTTAAAGACCCAAAAAGAGTTCAGAGAGTTTCTGGGTTAGGAAACACCTGGAGATGCTGAAGAGCATGGAAGCCCCACCCCCTTTCCCTGTACCTTGCTCTGTACATCTCTTCCATGTGACTGTTCTTGAGTTACATCCTTTTATAATAGACAAATAACATGAGTGAGTAAAATGTTTCTCTAAGTTCTCTTAGCTACTCTAGCAAACTAATTGAACCCAAGCAGAGTCAAAGGTCATGGGAGCCCCAGATCTATAGCTCTGTGATCAGAAATTCAGGGAATAACCTGACCTTATAATTGGCATCTGAAGCTGAGATGGGGATAGTTTTGCAGGACTGAGTCCTTAACCTATGGGATCCGATGATTTTTCCAAGTAGGGAGTGTCAGAATTGAGTTGTAGGACTCCCAACTGGTGTCAAAACATTGCTTGGTTCTAATGCCAGAAGGTGAAGAAGAACTAAGGAGCCTCTTGATGAAGGTGAAAGAGGAGAGTGAAAAAGCTGGCTTAAAACTCAACATTAAAAAATATAAGATCCTGGCAACCAGTCCCATAACTTCATGGAAAATAGAAGAGGAAAAAGTAGAAGCATAGTGGATTTTATTATCTCAGGCTCCAAAAATCACTTAAACAGTGATTGCAGCCATGAAATTAAAAGATGTTTGCCCCTTGGAAGAAAAGCTCCAACAAATCTAGACAGCATATTAAAAAACAGAGACCACTTTGCTGACAAAAGTTCATATAGTCACAGCTACGGTTTTCCAGGAGCCGTGTACAGATGTGAGAGTTGGATCATAAAGAAGGCTGAGTGCCAAAGAATTGGTGCTTTCGAATTGTGGTGCTGGAGAAGACTTTTGAGAATCCACTGGACAGAAAGGAGATGAAGCCATTCAATCCTAAAGAAAATCAACCCTGAATATTCTTTGGAAGAACTGATGCTGAAGCTCCAACCAATAATACTTTGGCTACTTGATGTGAAGAGTCAGTTCATTGGAAAAGACTCTGATTCTGGGAACAATTAAAGACAAAAGGAGAAGGGGCAACAGAGGATGAGATGGTTTAATAGCAAACTCAATGGACATGAGTTTGACCAAACTCTGGGAGATAGTGAAGCTGGGAGAGAGTGAAGGACAGGGGAGCCTGGTGTACTGCAGTCCTGGTGTTGCAAATAGTTGGACTCAAATTAGTGACTGAACAACAAAACCTATTATAGTAGCTATTTCTTTGCTGCATGATTTACCGCCTTTCTCACAATGATTTCTCTGTATAAATGTTACAGTTTTATTTAAATGATTTTAACTTATTTTGCAATTTTTCTTTACACAGAAAGTTATTGAGAATATATTTTGTGCCAGGCCCTATGCAATGTAGCGCAAGTGAGCAACTGGAAAGTGCTTGGGTCTGGACGATGGAAAGCATACCGACCGTGTGATCATAGAACAGAAAGAATAGAATAGGCTTCATATGCACCTTCCACAGGGCTTTCTATCCAGTGAAACTTGTTGCCTCATGTGGTGAATGATGCTGTATGGCATCGTGGTAGAGAGCACTTGTTTTTGGAGTCAAAGAAAATTGGACGTAAATTCTAGTGTTATCAAGTTGGTCCCACTGCTCACCAGTTTACAAAATCACTACCCACAGATGTTGGTAGAATGGAAAAGTACCAATAAACAGAGTGTCAACAATCTAGGGAGGGGGTGGACTCAGTGTTTCCCCAAAAGCTACCTCTGAAGATTCTGTTCAGACATGAAAGCTTTTTAAAGGAAGCAGGGAAGTCAACTCACTTCATCACTGAGATAAGGGCTTGGAGTCTTTGCCATCAACACCTGTGTGCAGGCTTGTCGACGTCTCGTGGTCTTTGTTTAGATGCTATTTGTTCACAAGGTTTGTTTGCTAGATTATTGAAGGGGAAGCTAAGCAAGAGATCTGCCATCTATTGTTTACTTCCTTTTCATTTCTACTTCTTTGATCTATGGAAAGAACCAAGAAGTTGGGCAGAGTATTATATGATCAAATGATTTGAAAAGTGTGCTAGGGCCATAGATAAGTGGAGCATGGGGGTACCTGGTTGAAGGTTAGTGACATGACAAAGGGGTGCCTCTTGCAGAGACCCCTCTCATGCAAATAGCTTTTTCCTGCCAAGAGCTGCTTACACTAGCTCTGTGTGTGTGTTCAGTTGCTCAGTTGTGTCCTGCTCTTTGCGACCCCATGAACCATAGGCTACCAGGCTCCTATCTCCATAGGATTTCTAGAGTGGGTTGCCATTTCCTCCTCCAGAGAATCTCCCCAACTCAGGGATCAAACCCATGTTTCCTGCATTGCAAGTGAATTCTTTATCCACTGAGCCATCGAGAAAGCTCACACTGGTTCTGCTTCTACCTAAGAACTTGGGCAAATTACCTCGCCTTGCTAAGCCTCACCATCTTTTATCTCTTCAACTTTAAATGTAGAGCATATCTCATATTGCTGTAGAGTGGAGTGTTGAAATGTGTTAAAGCTCCTGGGTCAAAGACTGCCCCCAGTAAACAATCAAGAAATTATATAGTACTAATCTCTATTGTCTCTGAAGAAATTTTGTCCAGGCCACTCACTGTCTGGATCATTCTCATTGGAATATATCCTCATTTGAAGGTATTACTCCTAAAAACATTACAGAAGTGAACACCTTTTTCTAGTTGATTTTCAGCAGTGGGTGTGTGGACACCAAGCAGTTATCAAGTCTGTTCCTCTCATGGGACCTCAAGTCTTTGACATTAAAACATTTGGATTAGGTCAACTTTGGGTTCCTTCTGGCTGTAGAACAAAACCAAACCAAGTAATAAACCAAAATGTATGATTCATAGAGGAAATCTGGGTGAATATTAATTCTCATGTTTTGTGTATATGTATGCATGGCTGAGGAGAAGGCAATGGCACCCCACTCCAGTACTTTTGCCTGGAAAATCCCATGGATGGAGGAGCCTGGTAGGCTGGCTGTATGCTTCTAATTGGTCTTTTAAAATAGGTTCACTGTTATCTCTGTTTTGTGAAATGTTTTGTGCCCCAAGAGGCTCAGAAGAAATGTATGGTATGTTGGTATTTCTCCAGAAAGATGCTTCTCTTCTGCTCACTAAATAGCTGCTGCTACCCAAGTGGGTGAGAATCTTGGTTGCAATAAATCAAAAGCAAAATACAAGATTTTTTTGTTTGCTGAAGTGGTGGTGGTTTGAATATTCATCAACATCCATTTGAATTCTGAGGCAACTCTTGAAGTGTGGTAAATCCTGTTTCACAGATGATGAAACTCAGAGAAAACACATAACTAGGTGGTTTCCATTCAATTTTATAGTAAATTATGACTTGTGATCCTTAAATTCCTGCTGCTTCTTTGTCCATATGTAGACTTAGTAATAACTGATGTGTGTAATTCATCCTGTATGTGCATGCTCGGTTACTAAGTCATATCCAACTCTTTGCAACCCCATAGACTATAGACTGGCAGGCTCTCTGTCCATGGGATTTCGCAGGCAAGAATACAGGAGTGGACTGTCATTTCCTTCTCCCAGGGTCTTCCCAACCCAGGGATTGAACCCATGTTTCTTATGTCTCCGCCACTGGCAGGCGGGTTCTTTACCACTCAACCATCAAGGAAGCCCACTTGGTTCTGTAGGATATTACTGTCCCTGTCATAAAAAGCAGGGAGGGTGAGAATCATTGCTCGATTGCTTTCCTAGGGTAAAGACATTCCCCCATATCAGTATATCTAACAAGGTCAAACAGCCTAAAGAATTCTTAAAATTCATTAACAAATGAAGAATTGCCGGAGGGGAGGGGGGAGGGGGGAGAAAGGTAGTGTTCATCTCCCTTATTTTCCTCTACTGTGGCCTCCCCACCAGGAGAAAAAAGACATTTTCCAGGATTTGCCTGAGACATCCTTGTATATTACATCATATGCAATCTGTTTGAGTTCCATCACTTTCTAGAAGCATACCAGACAAATCACTTACACACCCTTTGGCATACCTCTAGTGATTATTCCTTGAAAAAAAAAATTGCTGTGCTGGAAATTCCAGTTGTGCTGGAAACATTAGCTTTTAATCATCTCCTACAGGGGGACCTTCCACTTGGTAGTATGTCACATACACCCTCTGTGTCTGGTGGTAATGTAGTGTATTAAATGTGGTTATTTCTGGGTGTTAGCTGAGATTGAAAGGGTCTGTGTGTTTGTCATTGCTAGCTAAATACTGTGAGGTCAATGGCTAATTATAAAAGATTGTAACTTTAGGGACTTAGCTGATGAATCCGATTGAACTGTCAGCCTTTCTAGGCTAGATTGGATGTATAAAGAATCTCCATCCTAATTGCTTTAATTAATGAATGCTGAGATAAGGCCACCCATAGAGAGAAACACTGCAGTTCTTTACAGCTTCATTGCCACACGTGGTGACAGACTAGCAATAATATGGTCTGAAGGGGTGCTTGGCATCTCAGTTGCTCCCATTTTATGCGACACCTACCGTGACCATAATGTGTGGGATATAAACAAAGAGTCTGACATCTCCTAGGCTCCGAAAAGGCTTATAATTTTTACTAAGAAACAAGCCTCAAGTGTATCTAACAAGTTTAGAATAAATAAAAATGTTGTGTTAAAATAATTTTAGAGAAAAGGAGATTTTTTTTGGAAGGGGTTTACTCCCAGGGATTTTATTGCCTCGGGTGATTACAGGGGCAGATAGGAGAGATCAGGGCCCATTGACTGGATCAAACTGTTCATACTTTCACCTGGAAATTGCCAACTTCTTTCCTCCGGTCTTTGTATTTAATAGTTATTCTACCCTTCATATGGATGGATTCTCGTCCCAGCTGTTCACATGGCTGCCTCCCTTTCTGTGGTTGGGTCTGAACTCTGTCATTACCCCCACAGGTTCATCTCTCCATCACCATATCCAAAGGGACACACTGTTCTTCCTTGGCTTCTACCAGTCAGCCCTCACCACCGTTTTCATAATCACCTCTTCCAGGCTGTGCGCTCCTATGAGCAGAGACCTAATGCTTGCCCATCACTGAATCAAAAGCACCAGACAGATGTGGCCATTTAAAAAAATGTTAGTTGAAGAAATGGTTTGTCAGCTAGGAACATTTTATTGTAAACAGTAGACACAGACTCTGGTTAGTTGAAGCAAAAGAGAATTAAATGGTGTTTTCTCTTGTAAGGTTGGAGAACCAGGCTTGGTAACAGGCAGTAAACATCCCAGTCTTAAGGACTAGGAGGCAGGAACTATGTAGAGGGCTCAGCAGGGAGCGTCTGCTCAGGGCACAGCTGTTGGAGTCTGTAAACACCAACCACACCTTTTAACTTTGAACATGCACAGATTTGTGTTTCTACATTGAGAAGTATGAGGAGATAGGAATCAAACAAAGCCCTGAGAGAGAGCAGCTCCAACCCTGTGTGTCTGTATTTTAGGGAAAGCTGCTTGTGGGAAAACACTGGCTATTCCAAAGATTTGTCAGGCCAAAGGGACTACCATGGTTCTAATAAGGGGCACACGCTAATGAAAGCCAGTTAACCTGGCAGCAGATGAAAGCTGAGGCCACATCCTCTCTTAATGTAGAGTCCAATTGGAAAACTGATTCCACTAACTTTACATAGGATAGATGGAGTAAAGCTTGAACTGACTATTATTTGATCTCCCTAGTGGCTCAGACAGTAAAGAGTCTGCCTGCAATGCAGGGGACCTGGATTTGATCCCTGGGTTGGGAAGATCCCCTGGAGAGGGAAATGGCAACCCACTCCAGCATTCTTGTCTGGAGAATTCCATGGATGGTGGAGCCTGGTGGGCTACAGACCACGGGGTTGCAAAGAGTCGGATACAACTGAACAACTAATATTACTAATTACAATAGAGACAAGGCTTGTTGTTCAGTCGCTAATGTGTTCTGATTCTTGGAAACACTTATCCAAGAATAAGTGTTGTATTGGTCATACAATACCTTGTATGACCAGAAAACAAATACCAGAAAAACAAACGACCCAGTCAAAAAATGAGCAAAAAAAACTAAACAGATATTTCTCTAAAGAAGACATACCGATGGCTAATAAACACATGAAAAGATGCTTAACATTGCTCATTATTAGAGAAATGCAGAAATGCTTATCTTCAGACTTCTGTGTACTTTATTTCTCTTTTAATGATTTCATAGTAGATAATGTAGCATTTGGTTTTATTTCAAAAAAGGTATAATTTGTAATATTTTTATGTCTCAATTTGGTTGGAAAAGAGATAATTTCTGGTTCAGTTCAGTTCAGTCGCTCAGTCGTGTCCGACTCTTTGCGACCCCATGAATCGCAGCACGCCAGGCCTGCCTGTTCATCGCCATCTCTCGGAGATCACTCAGACTCACATCCATCGAGTCAGTGATGCCATCCAACCATCTCATCCTCGGTTAAAAAGGTATAATTTGTAATATTTTTATGTCTCAATTTGGTTGGAAAAGAGATAATATCTGGTTACCATTTGCTTATTCAATGCCTATTTGCATTCTTCTGGTAATAGTATATTGATTTTTAATTTGAGCAATCACTCTTCTTCCCATATCCTCTTTCCAAGAGTAGATTTGTAGTATCTGAAAGCAGAAAAATGCCTTATGTATTATACGCTTATCAAGTATATTAAAGACCAAAGTGATACTATGAATGTCCGGGCACTAAAAACACTGGGCTGCATTTTTTCCTTTTCAGATATTTAATTAATGCATTACTAATTTCTTATATTTAAGTAAAAAGTCAAATAATTTATCCTTGTGAATGGAGGTAGTAAGGGATATAGCTATAGTGAGACTGTTAAAATCAGGATATGTATGTTAGCCTGTGAGTGATAAAATAGCACTAGAAGTAGAAATCACATTTTTAATAAGCCCTGTTAGAAATACGGAAAGAAAGTGAGGATTAAACTGCCGTTGCTGCTAAGTCGCTTCAGTCGTGTCCGACTCTGTGCGACCCTATAGACAGCAGCCCACCAGGCTCCCCTGTCCCTGGGATTCTCCAGGCAGGAACACTGGAGTGGGTTGCCATTTCCTTCTCCAATGCATGAAAATGAAAAGTGAAACTAGGGAGTGGTAAATAATGGTTGAGATATTGGGGAGAAAACACAGATCTGTTCCACAAAGAATGTTACTTCAAATGTTACTTTAATGTTACTTCAAATGGTGTTTTTTTTTTTCTTTTATTTAAACATGATGTACAAGCAGCTCATCCAAGTCAATACCTTGTATGACCAGAAAACAAATACCAGAAAAACAAACGACCCAGTCAAAAAATGAGCAAAAAAAACTAAACATATTTCTCTAAAGAAGACATACCGATAGCTAATAAACACATGAAAAGATGCTTAACATTGCTCATTATTAGAGAAATGCAGATCAAAACTGCAGTGAAATATCACCTCACACTGGTTAGAATGGCCATCATCAAAAAATCTATAAACAATAAATGCTGGAGAGGGTGTGGAGAAAAGGGACTCTCTTGCATTGTTGGTGGGAAATGTAAATTGATACAGCCACTATGGAAGACAGTATGGAGATTCCTTAAAAAACTAGGAATAAAACCGCCATATGACCCAGCAATCCCATTACGGCATGTACCCTAAGAAAACCAAAATTGAAAAAGACATGTGTAACCCAATGCTGATTGCAGCTCTATTTACAAGAAGTGGGACCTGGAAGCAATCTAGATGCTCATTGACAGATGGATAAAGAACCAGTGGTACATATATACGATGGAATATTAATCAGCCATAAAAAGAGACACATTTGAGTCAGTCCTAATGAGGTGGATGAACCTAGAGCCTATTATAAAGAGTGAAAGAGGTCAGAAAGAGAAAAACAGTGGTCTTATACTAATGAGTATATACAGAATCTGGAAAGATGGCACTGACGAATCTATCTGCAGGGCAGCAATGGGGACACAGACACTGAGATAGACTTGTGGACCTGGCTGGTGGAGGAGGGGGAGAGGGAGGAGGCATAGCGATAGCACATGGCAATGTGTGTTTCCTTGCTACTAACTGGATAGCCAGTGGGCATTTGCTGTACACTCAGGGAACTCAAACTAGGGCTAGATAACAGCCTAGAGGCATGGGAAGGGGGAGGAAGTGGGGAGGGGTGTTCAAGTGGGAGAAGAAGGCGATGGCACCCCATTCCAGTCCCTCGTGCCTGGAAAATCCCATGGACGGAGGAGCCTGGTGGGCTGCAGTTCATGGGGTCACTACGAGTCGGACACGACTGAGCGACTTCACTTTCACTTTTCATGCATTGGAGAAGGAAATGGCAACCCACTCCAGTGCTCTTGCCTGGAGAATCCCAGGGAAGGGGGAGCCTGGTAGGCTGCCGTCTATGGGATCGCACAGAGTCGGCCACGACTAAAGCAACTTAGCAGCAGCAGCAGCAACAGATAGCTGATTCACATTGACGTTTGGTATAAACCAATGCAATATTGTAAAGCAATTATTCTTCAATTAAAAATAAATTTTAAAAATGTGAATGCAAAAAAATGTTTATCAAATATTTGTCTGCTATATTGTCTATGTTGTCTGCTAATAATACTGTATAATTTATATGCATGTATATGTGTATACATACATATGAAAGTAAAGTGAAGTCACTCAGTTGTGTCCGACTCTTTGTGACCCCATGGACTGCAGCCCACCAGGCTCCCCCAGCCATGGGATTTTCCAGGCAAGAGTACTGAAGTGGGTTGCCATCTCCTTCTCTAATATACACATATACACATGTGTATATATGTACATATATATAAGTATAAAAGAGGGTCAATTTGTTTCTGATACACTAAATTCTCAGAAATGACTTTCTTAATTGTTTACTTTTGTTAATGAGCAGGACTGTGGTGAGGGGAGAATGTATTTCTAAGGATATCTTAGCCCTCTGTTTTGGGTCAGTTTTCATTTTAGTAGATTTAAAGTAGTCACAAGTAACTACTACTTAGGAGAACTAAGAAACAACATTAGTAGTGGTTTTGGAAAAAGTGATTAATAGGGCATTTCCTCTGAAAAGATTACAGAGGAAAATGAAATCAGAGGTTGAGAATTTACATAATCCTTGGGGAGGCAGCAATAATGTCATGTCAGAGTTATCACATCATCATGATTATCTGGGTCGTGAAGATCTTTTTTGTACAGTTCTTCTGTGTATTCTTGCCACCTCTTCTTTTTGCTTATTCAATGCCTATTTGCATTCTTTTGGTAATAGTATGTTGATTTTTAATTTGAGCAATCACTCCTCTTCCCATATCCTCTTTCCAACAGTAGATTTGTAGTATCTGAAAGCAGAAAAATGCCTTATGTATTATATGCTTATCAAGTATATTAAAGACCAAAGTGATACTATGAATGTCTAGGCACTAAAAACACTGGGCTGCATTTTTTCCTTTTCAGATATTTAATTAATGCATTACTAATTTCTTATACTTAAGTAAAGGGTCAAATAATTGATCCTTGTGAATGGAGGTAGTAAGGGATATAGCAGTAGTGAGACTGTCAAAATCAGAATATGTATGTTAGCCTGTGAGTGATAAAATAGCACTAGAAGTAGAAATCACATTTTTAATAAGCCCTGTTGGAAATACAGAAAGAAAGTGAGGATTAAACTGCCNGGATATAGCAGTAGTGAGACTGTCAAAATCAGAATATGTATGTTAGCCTGTGAGTGATAAAATAGCACTAGAAGTAGAAATCACATTTTTAATAAGCCCTGTTGGAAATACAGAAAGAAAGTGAGGATTAAACTGCCGCTGCTGCTAAGTCGCTTCAGTCGTGTCTGACTCTGTGCGACCCCATAGATGGCAGCCCACCAGGCTCCCCTGTCCCTGGGATTCTCCAGGCAGGAACACTGGAGTGGGTTGCCATTTCCTTCTCCAATGCATGAAAATGAAAAGTGAAACTAAGGAGTGGTAAATAATGGTTGAGATATTGGGGAGAAAACAAAGATCTGTTCCACAAAGTTGAAAACTTTAATGTTACTTCAAATGGTGTTGTTTTTTTTTTTTCTTTTATTTAAACATGATGTACAAGCAGCTCATCCAAGTCAATACCTTGTATGACCAGAAAACAAATAACAGAAAAACAAACAACCCAGTCAAAAAATGAGTAAAAAAAACTAAACAGATATTTCTCTAAAGAAGACATACCGATGGCTAATAAACACATGAAAAGATGCTTAACATTGCTCATTATTAGAGAAATGCAGATCAAAACTACAGTGAAATGTCACCTCACACTGGTCAGAATGGCCATCATCAAAAAATCTACAAACAATAAGTGCTGGAGAGGGTGTGGATAAAAGGGACCCTCTTGCATTGTTGGTGGGAAATGTAAATTGATACAGCCACTATGGATGACAGTATGGAGATTCCTTAAAAAACTAGGAATAAAACCACCATATGACCCAGCAATCCCATTATGGCATGTACCCTAAGAAAACCAAAATTGAAAAAGACATGTGTAACCCAATGCTGATTGCAGCTCTATTTACAAGAAGTGGGACCTGGAAGCAATCTAGATGTCCATCGACAGGTGGATAAAGAAGCAGTGGTACATATATATGATGGAATATTAATCAGCCATAAAAAGAAACACATTAGAGTCAGTCCTAATGAGGTGGATGAACCTAGAGCCTATTATACAGAGTGAAATAGGTCAGAAAGAGAAAAACAATGGTCTTATACTAATGCATATATACAGAATCTGGAAAGATGGCACTGATGAATCTATCTGCAGAGCAGCAATGGAGACACAGACACTGAGATATATATACTTGTTGACCTGGTTGGTGGAGGAGGGGGAGAGGGAGGAGGCATAGCGATAGTAGCATGGAAACACACATTACCATGTGCAAACTGGATAGCCAGTGGGCACTTGCTGTACACTCAGGGAACTCAAACCAGGGCTAGGTAACAGCCTAGAGGCATGGGAAGGGGGAGGAGGTGGGGAGGGGTGTTCAAGTGGGAGGAAAAGGCGATGGCACCCCACTCCAGTCCTCGTGCCTGGAAAATCCTGTGGACGGAGGAGCCTGGTGGGCTGCAGTTCATGGGGTCACTACGAGTCGGACACGACTGAGCGACTTCACTTTGACTTTTCACTTTCATGCACTGGAGAAGGAAATGGCAACCTACTCCAGTGCTCTTGCCTGGAGAATCCCAGGGACGGGGGAGCCTGGTGGGCTGCCGTCTATGGGATCACACAGAGTCGGCCACGACTGAAGCGACTTAGCAGCAACAGCAGTAGCAGATAGCTGATTCACATTGATGTTTGGTATAAACCAATGCAATATTGTAAAGCAATTATTCTTCAATTAAAAATAAATTTTAAAAATGTGAATGCAAAAAAATATGTTTAGCAAATATTTGTCTGCTATATTGTCTATATTGTCTGCTAATAACAGTGTACAATTTATATGCATGTATATGTGTATACATACATATGAAAGTAAAGTGAAGTCACTCAGTTGTGTCCGACTCTTTGTGACCCCATGGACTGAAGCCCACCAGGCTCCCCCATCCATGGGATTTTCCAGGCAAGAGTACTGAAGTGGGTTGCCATCTCCTTCTCTAATACATACATATACACATGTGTATATATGTACATATATATAAGTATAAAAGAGGGTCAATTTGTTTCTGGTACACTAAATTCTCAGAAATGACTTTCTTAATTGTTTATTTTTGTTAATGAGCAGGACTGTGGTGAGGGGAGAATGTATTTCTAAGGATATCTTAGCCCTCTGTTTTGGGTCAGTTTTCATTTTAGTAGATTGAAAGTAGTCCCAAGTAACTGCTACTTAGGAGAACTAAGAAACAACATTAGTAGTGGTTTTGGAAAAAGTGATTAGTAGGGCATTTCCTCTGAAAAGATTACAGAGGAAAATGAAATCAGAGGTTGAGAATTTACAAAATCCTCGGGGAGGTAGCAATAATGTCATGTCAGAGTCAGCTCAGAATATTCCCACTTGCTTGCTAGGTGTTTATTGAACTCTTGCCAAGTGCCCAGCACCATCTCCACTTGACGGTATGTCCATACTGGCGTGCCAGGATGAAAGAAAAGCACTCTGGACCACTCAGCTTCACGTTAAGGAGATCCAACCTGTCCTCTCATAGGACACTTCCTAATCAACTTTAGCTACAATCTATCTGGGAACAAGTATATTCACCCAAGTTAATTAAGCCCAAAGAATGACAGTCTTAAGGTCAACCCAGCAGCAGTCTTTAGTTGTACTTCAGAACAGCTTGATAGAAAAGGCAGCTGCAATTCATTTCCTCCGAGTACATGACAAGTGGGCCTAGGCTTATATTTTCAGCTAGTGAGATTAATATTAAGAAGATGTTCCCAAAGCTAAATATCAAGGGATAAAATTAAAGAAAAAAAAAATGAAAGATATGGAGCCATCAATAAGAACTTGAAAAATCAAAACCTTGGTTCTTCTTGTTTAATTGTATATCATCTTGGAAGAGAGTTAGATAAGATCCCTTTATTATATGTGATTCTGTCCACATCTGGCAAACCATGAAAGTAAGCCAGTGTGATCACTAATATTTATTTAGTTAATGATTATTATAGTTATTTTTATTATAGTTGTTAATATTATTTCTTTTATTAACTATTAAAAATGTCTTAACTTGAATGCATTTGTTTACATTGATTTTTTTATATTTTGATTGTTTATTCCTCTACCTTCTCACTAGTGTTTCAAAGTCTGCCTTTGGTAGACTTTACCTTGTTTCTATTTCTAGAAGCTCAATTATCTGGACTTTCTCTTGCCATTTAAAACTTTGTAATTTTTTCCCCTCTGAACATGCCTTTAGGGCATCCAAGCTCCCCCAGGGAATGTCCTGTGCAGCCACAGGTGATAATTTAAACCCCTACCTTTGTTTCCCATCAGGATGGTCCATGCCTGTGGTATAGAAAGCTCCCTGAGGAAGACAGGATGGTGTTGCCCTAAATTACGGCTGTATTTTCAGTGCCTGCTACATACAGTCCCTGGAGCCTAAAAGGTTCTCAACACAAATTGAATGCATGAATGAACAAAGAAGGAACTGAATAGCATTCACTGGGGAACCTTGTAGCCAATGTTCTTTAGATCCAGATGAATTCAGTGCACATTATAGTCACACTTCTTCCCTTGAAGGCAAGAGAAACTGACTGCAGTTAGATTAGATAAAACGAAGGGAGTTAGTAGAGGGAAGTGCCTTGGCCCAGAGGGAGTTAGGGGTCAGGTCAAGCCACTTCCTCTACCTGTTTTTATAGCCCACAAGCTAAGGATAGTTTTTACATTTGCAAATAGTTGAAGCAAATCAAAATAAAAACACAATTTTCTGACAGCGTGACAGGTACACTCAAGTCAAATTCAAGTGTTCCTAACTAAAGTTTTGTTGTGACACAGCCATGCCTTTTGCTGGTGGGTTTCCGGGGCTATATCTGCATTGTGATGGCAAAGCAGAGTAGTGGTGACTGAGGCCTATGGCCAGCAAAGCTCCAAATAGCCTCTTGTTGGTCATTTTCAAAAGAAGTCTGCAAAGTTAGCCTATGGAATTCAAGCCAGGCAGTCAGAGCTCAGGGAATTCGGAAACCAGAATACTGTTGGGAATTTAGGTGGCGGAAAGGAACAGATGGTGTCGGTTGCATTGCCACCATCAGAGGAAATCTCTTCACCCCCATCCTATTCCATTCAGATCTCGAATTCCAGTAAGAGGGAGCCTGGTCTGTGTGGCTTAGGGTCCATGCCCACTCCTTGACTATAGGGATGAGGATGGAGAGAACCTTGGTTAATATCCCCATCATCAAGAGACTTAGCAAAAAGAGCTGATGTTCATTACTTGGACAGCGACAGCAAGATAAAATCATAGCTAAGCCTGTTGCCTTCTGCTTCCAAAGATAAACAGTAGCTATTTGCTACCTGGTCACATTCAGAGGCTGCTGAGCGGTGGTGGGTATATACCTGACACCGTGACCTCTTGTCATTAAGATTGAGTGGACTCCTCATTATGGAGTGTGTTCCCATTCATCACAGTGTCAATTTCCATCTCTTCAGCTGTATGCTGTTCAAGCTGATTGTACCCAGAGATGCAGCATCTCACGCCAACGTAGCCCAGCACCACGTCAGGCACCGGACTTCATTTTTAAAGATTTCTTTTGATTTTCAACCGAGTTTCAAAACTGCTTTCAATCAGTTTTGAATGGAGCTAAACTGGCAATGTCTAAATGAGATCACGGAGGAATCAGTGCTTGTCCCAAGAGGTGAAAGGAGGGCAGACTGGGAAACATAGGCCTACTCAGCATCCTGACTTCGGTGTGTGTCCAGCCTCCCCACTCAGGAGTTAGTAGCATGAAGTTTGAAAGCATCAAATCAGTGACCGTGAAAAGGCTTATAATAAGCAACAGGTCTCAGTGCAAAAAACAATTTACCTTTGTTCTTTCTCAGAGACTCATGTTAAACAGGATAGGAGATGTAGGTCACTTCCAAACCTGAAAAATTCAGGCTTGAATTTGAATGTAAAAATTAAGTTTTATTAAAAATATTAAATGTGATAGAAAGATGAGAGTTTGATAATTTGCCTTCCAGTATTAGAGTCAACAGTATGGAAAATGACTGAAGCAAATTAGCATGCATGCATGCATTGGAGAAGGAAATGGCAACCCACTCCTGTATTCTTGCCTGAAGAATCCCAGGGACAGAGGAGCCTGGTGGGCTGCTGTCTATGGGGTCGCACAGAGTCAGACATGACTGAAGCGACTTAGCAGCAGCAGCAGCTGCATAAGAGTCAAAGTTTCTCTGAAAGAAATTTAACTTCTGTAGAGCCCATGTGAAGTTGTTAGAGAAAATGAGCCTGGATGTGTGTGTGTTGTATATAATGATGCGAAATAGTTGACATTTTCCCATGGCCTTGACATGAACGTGTTGTGACTCAATCTTTATTTTCCTTCTTCCTGGGATCCAGAGGAAGAGACCTGTTTTGAGGAGTCTTTTTTGGGAGGAAGTGGATATGCAGGAGGGGAGGTAGTGTTTATCTTTTTCTTTTTTATTCATTTATTGTTTTTGGAATTGAGGAGTCTTTTGGGAATTTGAGGGGTTGGAGAGAATTTCAAAGTGTTGGTGTGTATTCTTCCTTCGAGTCAAAGATGCAAAATGACATCAGTTTCTATTAAAATGCCTTTCACTGATGCTGTGGACAACATTTTAACCCAACCAGGAGCCCACTTGGAAGCAACCCCAGCAACTGTTGCTCTGAGAGGGAGAAGCTAAGGTAGACAATCTTGGGGAGGATGGAGATGAGGCAGGATGGGGAGCATGGGACTGGTCAGTCTGGACTCTGGGGGCTGTCCTTCCCCACCTAGACAGTAGCTGCGGTCACCATGTTTTAAAAATTCATCAATGTGACAGAGGCAGGAATACTAATTAAGTGTTTTGAGCATAATAGAAAATCAATTTTAATTGTCCCAAATGGAACTATTGTTTACAGTTACAGATGGCTGCCAGGCAGTACCTGGAGAAGATAAATGAGTCTGGGGAGTAGGGAATTGCTTTCAGTTCTTTGGAGTATTGCAGAGAAGCCGTTCGAGAATTCTGCCTAAGACGGTTATTGCCCAGAAAACAGATTACCTATAAAGTCTGAAAAATGGTGTTTCCCTTAGGACCCTGCAGTCCGTGGTATCATGGATTTGCACGTTCTCACCTGCGGCCTGGTGTTTCTATAGAAGGACAGAGCGCCCAGAAATAGTTATGTCTCCACGTGGATTAAAAACCACAGAAGCAACCACCACGGCCTCCCACGATGGTCACTAGGTTAAAATTGTTGCACGTACTCAAGGCTTATCTTTCTTCTCATCCACCTTCTTCTACTTCCTGTGCTGTGTCTGCCTTAAGAATGGTGAAATGGATGACCACATACCCCACACCCAGATTCACAAAATGTTTACCACTTCACATGGGGGGCAAAACCATCCCTTCCATGACTGAGCATGTAGAGACCAGCTCAGTTATCTTCTTGTCCCTTTTCTTTGAAGAAATATTTGGATTCTACTACATTCAAAAGTGTATATAATTTTCCTATTGAAAAATCCCAGGAAAGGACAGAAATAAGAGGTTGGAGACAGAGGCTCTCGTAAGAGATGCTCAGTATGGGTTGAAAGCAATAATTATAAGGGTTTCTTGCAACAGAACTACCTGAAGTGCTTGTTAACGTTGTAGATTCCTACTGAATAGGAATCCCTGAGATGGGACCCCAAAATACTTGCATTTTTCATAAGCTACCCAGGTCATTCTGATGAAAGCTCAATTTGGAGACTTGTCAATGAAAAATGACGAGCCATGAATTTACTAAGAGGTGAAACCCGAGTGCTGGCTATGATAGGGACCAATTTGCTTTCTCATCAAAGGGCCCTCAGCTGAGATGGCTATAGGCAGTCAGCATCCTAATTGGTTTCTACCCAGGATAATTGATTTCTCAGGTGGTCTCCTGAAGCTTTGGGGCACTGCTCCTAGGACTTCCCTGTCATAGACCACGTCATTTATAGGGTGTAATAATGAACATACATCATGGCATGGTATGACCTAAGTCCAGGGTGAGCCCAGCTTTGCTCTGAGTATGAACTGAAATTGAAGGAGACGTTGTGGCCCTTCTCCCACGGCATCCCAACGGAGTACTTTTCATAAGACACTAGCACTTGAGTTCATCCTCCAGAGTCCTTCTCATTGAAACTTTGCTCAGATTCTAATACCTCGAAAATTAATTGGCATTTGAGAATTAACTGGGTATTTTTTTTTCCTGATTTTGAATTAGGAATCTGAATTCAAAGAGGATATCTAGTATATCAAACAAATCTGGGTTTGACTTTTGTTCTTCTGTGACCTCAGGCAAGTTCTTCAACCTTTCTGACCCTCAATCACCCCATGTATAAAATGGGAATGCTGGTGATACCTCAAAGCGCCTTGTGAGACTTAAGAATACATGTAAAAGTACTTGCTACCCTTGCAGAGTCCCAGAGGTGGTAGTTTTGTTGTTCTGAAACACAGGAGCAGTGTTAGAAGACAAAAAAAGAGAAAAACGTTCTCTCTTAACTAATGGTTTCCCAACGTCAGGCCTATGACATCGTGAGCAAGATAATTGTTTATGTGTTTGTTGTGGGGTGGCGAAGGGCGGGGGTGGGGATGACGGAAGCTGTCCTTTGTATTGTATGAGGTTTGGTAGCGTTCCCAGTCTCTCCTCATAGGATGTCAGTGGAACACTCCTAGAGCTATTAGGATGTAGCAAAGGAATGCAAGTTCATCCCCCGGAGGACTCACAAGCAATCAATGACTTAGCCACAGCGAAGGACTAGATTCTCAGCCTTGAAAGGCCGTGCCCTCAGACTTTCTCATGTCCTGGATCTTAGGGAACTAGGGCTGGGTGTCTCTCATTGCAAAAACTAGGGGGCAATGACCCTGGCATGAGGCTGATATAGCAATAAGATGGTTATTTCATTGCTCTGGACAGAGAACTGCAACTGTCAGGAATAGCTTCATTCAAGTTAGTGCGCACAGTGCAGTTGATGCCTAAAATAATTGCAGAGAAAGCCGAAATTGCCGTAAGAAGCCCTGGCTGTTGGGTGGCACCCAGGCATGGGAACCTGATGGATCTGTCCCTCGACGGGGCTGTATGTCTACGCATGAGGCACTTGTAAGTGCTTTGATGGGTATAGCCGACACCACCTCAGCCATCCGACTCTTCCTCTGCTTCCATGGTCCTCCTTCCACTTCAATGTGTTTTTGCTAAGGTTTAATCCAATCCTGTTAGACTTAGTGCCTTCTTATTTGCATTGAGACAGTTTTGTGAATCTCTATAGGAATCTAACGTGCTTTTATTGGAGAAACTTAATTTCAAGTTTCTAGGAGGCACCTCTTTCCAGATCCCCTCTTCCACCTACCACCTGGAATACCACAGCCTCCCCAGAGTATGCCAGTCCCATCCAAAATTTCTGTTGCAAGTGGGGCCATGATAGCTTTCTCACTGTGTGACTCTCCTTGCATCACAGTCCCAGGGCATGTTGAGAAGGGAAACCGCGGACTAGCCAGGGCTGTGTGAATCACACTGAGATCCCAGCTGTGCCCTTGCCTTCCCTGGTGGTAAAATTTTGAGGTGGGAGCCTGAAGTGTTTCGTTATTCTTGTTTTTTGTTTTGTTTTAACTGCACAGAAGTTGTTTCATTCTCACTTCACATGTAGTTATGAAACATTAATAAATATTGATGGAATGGGGAATAAATGCTATTTGCCTCGATTAACAAATGTTTGGTAGGATTGTTATAACATTGGTTATTACTTATTGATATTAGGTGCTCGTTCTTTTTAGGGCTTATGTGGCCCAGGGAATGACATTTCGCATGGACTATCCTAATTTATGTATGTAATGGCCCAATGAATCAGAACTTCTTGTCTTTTTTGGGGGGGTGGGGGGTAGGTGGGGAGCACACAGCATGTGGAATCTTAGTTCCCTAACCAGTGATCAAACCCAAGCTCCCTGCACTGGAATGCTGACTTCTAGACTGAATAGAAGTCCCCAGAACTTCTTTTATCCCCAAGTTTTAAGTGAAGTACCCAGAGGATATGTGACAGAGATGGGATGTGACTGCTGCCCAAAGGGCAGATTTCAGGTGGCTGATGACCCCAGGAGATAGTCTGCCTGTCATAGTTAGATGGCTCCCATCAGATAGTGTAATTCAGGCATGATCAGCTTCAAACAAGAGGACAGAAAGATACTAGCCACATTGATCTTTCCTCTCTTCCTAGGAAAAGATTCCATATCTAAGACTGCCCTTCCTAATTTTACCTGGCTCCTTTCACTAAGCCTTTAACTCACTGACATTAAAATGCTAAGTAAAATACCTCTGAATCAATTGGATTCGTCAAATGTAGAAATTACAATACTGCAGCCACCAGCCCTGGTTTCCTGTAGCTTATGTTTTGACTAAAAGCCTAACATCAGCCCATCAAACTCTGAGAAGCCAGGGGAATTTAAAATAATAGCCGCCTAAATAGAAATGAATAAGACAGTTATCAGTAAATGGAAAATAAGTGTCATGTAATACCTCTGAACATAGGTTAATGAAGTAAGTCCTTAATTTCCCTCAGTGAAAACGAGACCTCTGACTACGTTAAGATTTAGCTGGTTATTTTTAACATTAATCCTTTTCTAAAAAAAATAAATAAATATCTTGAAATAACTCTCATAATTCTCATTCATGTAATAATTTTGAACACTTTTCTCTCTATTAACCCACTTAATTAAATTTTCACAGGAACTTTGCTATGAGACATTGTTCTCAACCCAATTTAAATTTCAGGAAACTGAGGTCTGGATACATTAAGGGACTTGCTCAGCTAGAAAATGACACTGTAAGCATTTCAACCCATCTTTTTCTCCCTGTAGATGTACTGCTCTTCATGAGATCAAGTGGCTTCTCAGTAGAGCATAATAGTATTTCCTTGCATTAGTAAACCTGGTTTACTATAATTTTGCCATTATATCCTTTGTGAAAATCAGTATGTTCATCTATCATGTAGTCTGGGTCTAGAGCCTTTGTTGTTGGCTGGAACTTGATGTTAACTTTAATATCCAATTCAGATAACAGTATTCAATTAACAGTATATGGTTAATTGGGGCAGAAGGGTCAGAGGTCAAAGGTCTTAGATAATTCCAAATTACCAATGAAGCAAAAATAGGATCATTTCTGGATGAGCCAGGGATGAATTTATTAGTACCTTTTTGTGCCTGAGTAATATTAGGCACCTGCATTTGTTGGCTTGGATTTCTATAATAGAATTTGTAGAATGGATGGCTCAAACAACAGAGATATATTTCTCCCCATTTTGGAAGAGACCTATTCATCAGTAAGTTACCTCTAAACAATATAAAAAATTACTCTGAAATTTCATGGTTCAAAGCAAAATACATTTGCTCATGAATCTGTAGTTTGGGCAGAGTTTGCAGGGGGTAGCTCATCTCTGCTCTACTTTGCGTCAGCTGGGGCAGCTCAGAGCCTGAGCATTGGACTCTTCTGAAGCCTCATTCACTCGCTTGGGTGTTGTTTGATGCTGGCTGTTGGTTGGGGGCCTCAGTTCTACTCCACATGGGCTTGTCCATGTCATCTATCTGTGGCTAGGTTTTGCTTCCTTACAGTATGGTTGCTTGTTACTGAGGAAAAACACCCTAAGGAGTGATATTGAGAGAGACGGGTGGAAGCTATAGTCCAAGGACCCAGCCTTGAGAAAAAAAAGTATAGCATCATTTCCACTATACTCTGTTATCTGGAAGAAAGATGAGCACTGAAGAAATGATGCTTTTGAACTGTGGTGTTGGAGAAGACTCTTGAGAGTCCCTTGGATGGCAAGGAGATCCAACTAGTCCATCCTAAAGGAGATCAGTCTTGGGTGTTCATTGAAAGGACTGATGCTGAAGCTAAAGTTCCAATACTTTGGCCACCTGATGTGAAGAACTGACTCATTGGGAAAGACGCTGATGCTGGGAAAGATTGAAGGCAGGGGGAAAAGGGGATGACAGAGGATGAGATGGTTGGATGGCATCACCAACTTGATGGACCTGAGTTTGAGCATGCTCTGGGAGTTGGTGATGGATAGGAAAGCCTGGATTTCTGCAGTCCGTGGGGTTGCAAAGAGTCAAACAGAACTGAGCAACTGCACTGAACTGTCATCTTGGGCAATCCCACTCCCTGACCAGTATCCAAGAAGAGGGGACAAAGATCTCCCTACTTGAGGGAGAAGGTGTCAGTCATGTAGTAAGAAGAGCTTGTGTGATGGGCTGTCTTTGGGAAACATCATCTTTCCATAACAGCTGGGTCATCGATTCTCCATGGTGTTAGAACCCTGCAGGAAAGGCAAGACCACAACAAAGAGGCAGACACGTTCCCGCTGGATTAACAGGTTTAAGAACCACTTTTGTGGTCCACTAGGTATATGTCTGGTCTTATATTTATTAATCCTCCTGACTTCTGATCTTCCTTGTATATCACTTAGTTCTCTTAAATTCCATCCTATTAATGTCCCAAATTCAAGTGACCATTATCTGTCCATTAAGAGAAAATGTATCTAAAGCCCACAGTCAAGTGAAACTGACCCCAACACAGGGAGTAAGCCAGGCTGTCAAGCAATCTATATAGCTTCACCAAAGGGTTCTTAGAACCTTGTGTCCGACTCCTTGTGACCCTATGGACCGTAGCCCACCAGGCTCCTCTGTCCATGGAATTGTCTAGGCAAGAATACTGGAGTGGGTTGCCATTTCCTTCTCTAGGGGATCTCCTGAACCCAGGGATTGAACCCCATCTCCTGCATTGCAGGCAGATTCTCTACCACTGGAAAGCCTTCCCTGGCAACCTGGAGAGGACTCCAGTCCTGAAGGAAGAGGAAACTTTCCTGATATGCATTGAGTGTCTGTTTAGTGATTGACTGCCATCTTCCCCCTGGCCTAGTTGAAATCAATAGGAGACTTAACGAAGTGAAGATGAAATCAATAGTTAATTCCCACAGGTAAGAGATACTTCCATGGTCTACATTCAGCTGCCAACTTCCCCCAGCTCCAAAAGATAATAGGAGATGGCCCATCTCCACCTCCTACCCAAGGCTCATCCCTGTGCTTTCTTCCTTAGTGATTTATTACTTTCCTGTTATGTGTCAGGCATTATGAATACAATTTTACTGCATCCACACAATAACTCCCACCAGGGATTTGTTGACTGAGCATTAAGTAGTAGCATGAAAGTGAAAGTGAAGTCGCTCAGTCGTGTCCGACTCTTCGCGACCCCATGGACTGTAGCCTACCAGGCTCCTCCCTCCATGGGATTCTCCAGGCAAGAGTACTGGAGTGGGTTGCCATTTCCTTCTCCAGGGGATCTTCCCAACCCAAGGATCGAACCCAGGTCTCCTGCATTCCCGGCAGACGCTTTAACCTCTGAGCCGCCAGGAAGATTAAGGCTAAATATAAGTAGTAGCATAGAGAGTACTAAATACCTTAAATACACCATCTCAGTTAAGTCTCACTGCCGCACTCTGAGGTAAGTGTTATTATCTGAGTCTACAGAAGAGGAAACTGAGGCACAGAGAGGTAAAGAAAGTTGCCCTGAATATCACAGAGCCCATATTTGAGCCTATGTCTGGCTAATTGCTCATCATGGTGTTTCACACCATTCTTTGCTATTACACATTTTACAGACTAGGAAACTGAGTCTTAGAGATGACTTTGTAGGCCACACAGAGCTAGTTAATTGGTCCTTCACTTTCGAAAGTCTGTTCTTTGAAGTACAAGTTAAATATCAAGTGTGCCATTTGTCCTGTTTACTAAGGAGCTACAATGAACACAGCTCTACACTCAGTCCTGTGGGGGCTATAAAGTTGAAGACATGGTCCTTGTCCTTACAGAATGTATGGTCTTCCATATGAGAAGTGGGAACAATACGCAGTATGTGGGAACCCATACACGGCTTAGGTGGTGAATTCATCAGCTGCCTCTGGCTGCAAGAAACAGAAATCCATGACTCAGGCTGACTCAATGCATAGGAGATGCATTTCTTCGCAGTGGGCTGCGAAGAAATGCATTTCTTACATAGGCAAGTGGGCTGGGGTAATTCATTCTGCATCTCAGTATTGTTAGGATGCAGATACAGGCTCTTTCCCCCTTTCTGCTTTTCCACTTTTGTTTTGTCATTTGTCTTCCAACTGATCTCCTTCATTGTTTCAGGGTCATTGTGTAAGTATTAGGTCTTCCCTTCAGAAATGACCACAAATGGACCGCATGCCAGCTCTTCCCATTGTCTCTTTTTCAAGAGTGACAAAACCTTTCCTGGGTGTCTCCCTGAGATCCCAGGGCCTCTTCAGCCAGAAGTACTTACTATGCATCCTCCCAACTATTAGTGTCTCAAGAAATGGGACAACTGTAACTGACTTAGAGGACTTGTGGACCAGTACTGAGATAACTGGAGGAGGATGGGTATTGGAAAGAAAAATGAAAATTCTGTTTGAAACAAAGTAGGGGAAAGTTTCAGAGCACCAGAAGGGGACAGTATAGCTTTTAGTAATAAACCTGAGATGGTCACATGGGAGCTGTAGGACCTTGCGGGATGACTGCTATTGGCTGTGGGAATGTCACGAGAGGTCAGAGGGAAGCTCGGGGCCATAGGGATGACAAGCACCTCTGCCTTTGGGGGGACTTGTAAGGGCAGCACGCGGGCAGGTCAGCCGTGCAAACTGGAGTGTGACCTTCACACCTCTGAGCTTCAGTTTTCGCTCCACTTTCTGCCAGCTACTCTTTGGCATGTCCCTTTCCCCTCCCTCTCCTTTTCTTTCCTCTGACTATTTAATCCTTGACAGATTGATTTCTGATAGCATCCACTTTCTTGACAAAAGCTAGGGTTCTTGACTCTCAGCTGAGTCCAGCCCTGAAGAGCTACCTGTACAGACTGAAGGTGGATGTCAGCTCTAGTGAAAAGCTGTTTTGTGAACTGAGTGTGTGATTGTGTGGCTTGAGGCAAGCAACCGGGTACACCAGGGCAGATGCTGGAGAACTGGGAGGACAAAGGGAGTAACTCTCCAACAAATTAAACAATAGATGAAAAAGGCAGGTGGATTGCTTGCATTTGATCTCAATGCAAATGCCCGCAGGCCCTTGCTTTTCTTGTGACGTGAAGTGAAGTTGCTCAGTCATGTCTGACTCTGCGATCCTGTGGTCTGTAGCCTACTAGGCTCCTCCGTCCATAGGATTTTCCAAGCAAGATTACTAGAGCGAGTTGCCATTTCCTTCTTCAGGGGATCTTCCCGACCCAGGGATCAAACCCAGGTCTAAACCCAGGCATTGTAGACAGATGCTTTACTGTCTGAGCCACTAGGAAACAGTTGTCTCGTGGCTCAGACCTCAGGTCAGCCCCATAGAATGTGCTGGAGGCCTGATAGATGCAGACAATGCCTGAGCGGGATTACTCCCCAGAGACAGATTGCAGAAGCTTCCTCCTCTCTGAAATGCAGGCTGGTGGGGAAGGGGGCCCATAGGTGATCAGTTTCCTATAAATGCTTCACCTGAGGGTGTAGACGTCCATATTTAAGAAAGAAAGTCCATTGCTTTTGACAGATTATGTTAAGGACCCCAATCAAAGTATAAGAACCACTGATCTAGGGCAGTACTGTCTACAATTTGGATCAACATGACAGAAAATAAAGCCTCCGCAGAGCTTTATTTTAATTTTTTTTGAAGAGTCATGGCAAGATGAAAAGAGTATTTCAAAAGAATGTGCCTAGTGGCAGCATCCAAAGTTGAGCTGTGTTTAAGCTTATCATTTCCTTGTTTCTGCTGTGCCTGACTCAAACAGGGGTTTGTGCCTAAACGGGTGATGCATTTTGATTTAGGAGCATTTTCTCTGGCCCAGTTTGGCTACTATTACCTCTGGGCTAGGAGCACATAGGCCAGACCTGAGGAACTGTATTAGTAAATGCCCTCTCTTTCCACAAGTCTGAAAAGTATCCAGGTTGAATTGAGTGAGCTTTGTTGATTGGTAAAACCATATTAGTGTGTTGGCAGTTTTTGAAGTATTGGTAAAATTATATTCAAATCAGGAACTGTTAGATAGTGGCAGCTAGATGTTAGATTTGGGCTTTGTAGCAACTAGAGAAAGGAAAAAAAAAAAAAAAAAAATGACCAAAAGAGCATATAATTAAACACAACACAATAGTTTTTGAAGAATTCAGAAGGACTATTGACTGTTTCGGAGAAGGCAATAGCAAGCCACTCCAGTACTCTTGCCTAGAAAATCCCATGGATGGAGGAGCCTGGTAGGCTGCAGTCCATGGGGTCGCTAGAAGTCGGATGCGACTGAGCGACTTCACTTTCACTTTTTGCTTTCACACAATGGAGAAGGAAATGGCAACCCACTCCAGTGTTCTTGCCTGGAGAATCCCAGGGACAGGGGAGCCTGTTGGGCTCCTGTCTATGGGGTCGCACAGAGTCGGACACGACTGAAGCGACTTAGCAGCAGCAGCAGCATCGACTGTTTGGGGAGCATTTCATACAGATTTTGTTTTTCCTCTTTTCCTAACAAAATCAACTGAATAAATCAGGATAAACCTATGTTATTAAGCAAGTTATCAGAACAGGGACTTGGCAGATCATATGTGATTTTATGCTTGACTGCAGTTCAGTTCAGTTTAGTTGTTCAGTCATGTCCGACTCTTGGTGACCCCACGGACTGCAGCACGCCAGGCTCACCTGTCCTTCACCAACTCCAGGAGCTTACTCAAACTCATGTCCATAGAATCAGTGAAGGCATCCAACCATCTCATCCTCTGCCATCCCCTTTTCCTCCTGCCTTCAATCTTTCCTAGCATCAGCGTCTTTTCAAATGAGTCAGTTATTCGCATCAGGTGGCCCAAGTATTGGAGTTTCAGTTTCAGCAGCATCAGTCCTTCCAATGAATATTCAGGATTTATTTAATTTTGGATTGACTGGTTTGATCTCCTTGCAGTTCAAGGGACTCTCAAGAGTCTTCTCCAACACCACAGTTCAAAAGCATCAATTCTTAGGCACTTAGCTTTCTTTAGAGTCCAACTTTCACATCCATACAGGACTATTGGAAAAACCATAGCTTTGACTAGATGGGCCTTTGTTGGCAAAGTAATGTCTCTGCTTTTTAATATGCTGTCCGGGTTTGTCATAGCTTTTCTTCCAAGGAGCAAGCATCTTTCAATTTCATGGCTGCAGTCACCATCTGTATGATTTTAGAGCCTCCCAAAATAAAGTCTGTCACAGTTTCCATTATTTCTCCATCTATTTGCCATGAAGTGATGGGACCAGATGCCATGATCTTAGTTTTTTGAATGTTTTAAGCCAGCTTTTTCACTCTCCTCTTTCACTTTCATCAAGAGACTCTTTAGTTCTTCACTTTTTGCCTTAAGGGTAGTGTCATCTGTATATATGAGTTTACTGATATTTCTCCCAGCCGTCTTGACTGAAGCTTGTACTTCACCCAGCCCAGCATTTTGCATGATGTACTCTGCATATAAGTTAAATAAGCAGGGTGACAATATACAGCCTTGATGTACTCCTTTCCCAATTTGGAACCAGTCTGTTGTTCCATGTCCAGTTCTACCTGTTGCTTCTTGACCTGCAAGAAGGTCAGGTGGTCTGGTATTCTACCTCTTTAAGAATTTTCCACAGTTTCTTGTGATCCACACAGTCAAAGGCTTCAGCATAACCAGTAAAGCAGAAGTAGATGTTTTTCTGGAACTCTCTTGCTTTTTCAGTGTTCCAACAGATGTTGGCAATTCGATCTCTGGTTCCTCTGCCTTTTCTAAATACAGCTTGAACATTTGGAAGTTCTCAGATCATGTACTGTTGAAGCCTGACTTGGAGAACTTTGAGCATTACATTACTACTGTGTGAGATGAGTGCAATTTTGCAATAGTTTGAGCATTCTTTGGCATTGCCTTTCTTTGGGATTAGAATGAAAACTGATCTTTTCCAGTCCTGTGGCCACTGATGAGTTGTCCAAATTTGCTGGCATACTGAGTGCAGCACTTTCACAGCATCATCTTTTAGGATTTGAAATAGCTCAACTGGAATTCCATCACTTCCACTAACTTTGTTCGCAGTTATGTTTCCTAAAATCCACTTGACTTCACATTAAAGGATGTCTGGCTGTAGGTGGCTGATCACACCATCGTGGTTATCTGGGTCATGAAGATGTTTTTTGTATACTTCCTCTGTGTTCTTGCCACCTTTTCTTAATATCTTCTGCTTCTGTTAGGTCAATAACATTTCTGTCCTTTATTGTGCCCATCGTTGCATGAAATGTTCCTTTGAGTATCTCCAATTTTCTTGAAGAGACCCCTGGTCTTTCTCTTTCTATTGTTTTCCTCTATTTCTTTGCCTTCCACTGAGGAAGGCTTGTTTATCTCTCCTTGCTGTTCTTTGGAATTCTGGATTCAAATGGGTATATCTTTCCTTTTCTCCTTTGCCTTTCACTTATCTTCATTTCACAGCTATTTGTAAGGCCTCCTCAGACAACCATTTTATCTTTTTACATTTCTTTTTCTTGGAGATGTTCTTGATCACTACCTCCTGTACAGTGTTACAAACCTCTGTCCATAGTTCATCAGGCACTCTCTCTATCAGATCTAATCTCCTGAATCTATTTGTCACTTCCACTGTGTAATCGTATGGGATTTGATTTAGGTCATACCAGAATGGTCTAGTGATTTTCCCTGCTTTCTTCAAGTTAAATCTGACTGTGGCTCTTGATCTGAGCCACAGTCAGCTCCCAGTCTTCTTTTTGCTGACTGTCTAGAGTTCTCCATCTTTGACTGCAAAGAATATAATCGATCTTATTTCAGTATTGACCATCTGGTGATGTCCATGTTTAGAGTCTTCTCTTGCGCTATTAGAAGAGGGTGTTTTCTATGACCAGTGCATTCTCTTGGCAAAATTCTGTTCGCCTTTGCCCTGCTTTATTTTGTACTCTAAGGCCAAATTTGCCTGTTCCTCCAGGTATCTCTTGACTTCCTACTTTTGCATTCCAGTCCCCTATGATGAAAACGACATCTTTTTTGGGTGTTAGTTCTAGAAGGGCTTCTACATCTTCATAGAATCATTCAACTTCAGCTTCTTCAGCATTACTGGTGGGGGCATAGACTTGGATTACTGTGATATTGAATGATTTGCCTTGGAAATAAACAGAGATCATTCTGTCATTTTTGAGACTGCATCCAAAAAGTGCATTTTGGACTATTTTGTTGCTTATGAGGGCTACTCCATTTCTTCTAATGGATTCTTGCCCACAGTAGTAGATACAATGGTCATCTGAGTTAAATTTGCCCATTCCAGTCCATTTTAGTTCACTGATTCCTAAAATGTCAATGTTCACTCTTGCCATCTCCTGTTTGACCACTTTTAATTTGAAATTAAAAGACGCTTACTCCTTGGAAGAAAAGTTATGACCAACCTAGATAGCATATTCAAAAGCAGAGACATTACTTTGCCGACTAAGGTCTGTCTAGTCAAGGCTATGGTTTTTCCTGTGGTCATGTATGGATGTGAGAGTTGGACTGTGAAGAAGGCTGAGCGCCAAAGAATTGATGCGTTTGAACTGTGGTTTTGGAGAAGACTCTTGAGAGTCCCTTGGACTGCAAGGACATCCAACCAGTCCATTCTGAAGGAGTTTGGCCCTGGGTGTTCTTTGGAAGGAATGATGCTAAAGCTAAAACTCCAGTACTTTGACCACCTCATGAGAAGAGTTGACTCATTGGGAAAGACTCTGATGCTGGGAGGAATTGGGGGCAGGAGGGAAAGGGGACGACCGAGGATGAGATGGCTGGATGGCATCACTGATTCAATGGGCATGAGTCTGAGTGAACTCCAGGAGTTGGTGATGGACAGGGAGGCCTGGCGTGCTGCAATTCATGGGGTCGCAAATAGTCGGGCACAACTGAGCAACTGAACTGAACTGAATTGAATTTGCCTCGATTCAGGGACCTAACATTCCAGGTTCCTATGTAATATTGTTCTTTAGAGCATCAAACTTTACTTCTATCACCAGTCACACCCAGAAGTGGGCATTGTTTTTGTTTTGGTTCCATTTCTTCATTCTTTTTGGAGTTATTTTTCTACTCTTCTCCAGTAGCATATTGGGCACCTACTGACCTGGGGAGTTCATCTTTCATTGTCATATCTTTTTGCATTTTCATACTGAGCAAGACCTGCCTTTGAGTGGTTGAGTGTCTCCTGTGGAGGCACAGGTCAGCAGTTGCCTATTGCAGGGGCAGAGGTGCTGGGTGCGGCAGACCTGGGTGTGGCATAAGCCCTCTTGGAGGAGGTCCCCATTAACCCCACCATAGAGCCACCAGACTCTTGGAGGTCAGAAACAAAACCTCGTGCACATCAGGACCCAGGAGAAGGGAGTCTCCAGCAAAGGTGTGGGTCGGTGGTGGCCTGCTGCAGGGTCAGGGGTACTGAGTATGGCAGTGGGTGCACAAGACCTTTTGAAGGAGGTCGTCATTATCTTCATTACCTCCACCAAAATTTAGTCTCAGGTCAAACAACGGAGGGGGGAACACAGCCCCGCCCATCAGCAGAAAATTAAAGATTTACTGAGCATGGCCCTGCTCATCAGAACAGGACCCAGTTTCCCCCACAGTCAGTCTCTCCCATCAGGAAGCTTCCAGAAACCTCTTATCCTTATCCATCAGAGGGCAGGCAGAATGAAAAGCACAGTTACAGAAAACTAATCAGACTGATCACATGGACCACAGCCTTGTCTAACTCAATGGAACTATGAGCCAAGCCATGTAGTTCCACTCAAGATGGATGAGTCATTGTGGAGAGCTCCGATAAAATATGGCCCACTGGAGAAGGGAATAACAAACCACTTCAGTATTCTTGCCTTGAGAACCCCATGAACAGTATGAAAAGGCAAAAAGATATGACACTGAAAGATGGTTGCAGCTAGTAGAAGGAAAAACTGAATTTTCACTGTGCCATACCTTAGTTTTTTTGGAGAGGAATGCATAGCAGCCTCCACCCTCAATTTAAGCGTCCCTTCATCAAATGATGCCAAATTTGGTTCCTTTTCATGGACCTCTAAAATTAACTTTCAGGTGGTTGATTCTTATAGATGAGGTCTGGGATTCTAAATACACAGAGGTTGTCAAACGTATCTGCTGAGGTCATTCATTGTCTCCAGGTCAGCAGAGAAATGAGCGACATGATAAAAGGGCGGACCACCCCACTCTCCACCCAACCCAAATCTTGACATTTATTCCCTGGCCTCTGGCAGAGTTTGATGCAAGTTTCTAGGAAGAAAAAAAAAAAGATCCTAGAACAGATAATGTGCACAATTTCATGAAAAAGAAAATGCACCGTTCGTCTTACAACTTACAGAAAGTTCTTCTAAACATCTTGCTGAAATTTTTTTATTTTTTTTAAACCCAGTCCCTCATCAGTCACTGATAGCCTCGGAAAGGCAGACCACAAAAATGCAGAAGGAGATGTTAAAAGCTTAAATTGCTAGGGTTCTTTCAGCCTTAAGAGTTCATTAGAATTGTAAATAACATTGGCACTGAATTGAATTTCAAAGATCACTTGTCTTATTTAGTTATTAAAATATCATGTGTGTCTGTAGCACAGGCAAGAAATACTCCCTGTATTTTCTTTCCTCTCCTTGCTTCCATTGGTGTAATAAGGACAACTATCAATTTAGAAAGCATTTTCATATCTATCACTCTTCTTAATAACTTTACAAAGTGGATTTTCTTATTATACCCCTATTTGAAAAACACACAACTCTCTGTAATCAAAAGACAGGATGGTAACAGGTGTTGGCAAGGATGTGGAAAAATTACAAACCACATACATTGCTGGTGGGAATGTAAACTGAAGCAACTGCTTTGGAAAATAGTTTGGCATTTTCTGCAAAGGTTAGCAATGGGTTTACCAGATGGCCCAGGATCCCCACTCCCAGGTACATATTCAAGAGAATTAAAAATGTATGCCCACAAATAAATTTGTACATGAGTATTCAGAGTACTGTTGTTCATAACACCCCAAAAATGGAAACACTGCAATTGTCATCAACTAATGAGTGGATAAATGTGGTCTCTCCATTCAATAGAATATTGTTTGACAATAAAAAGAAATGATGCTGATCCAAAAATGATCAAATATCAGCAATTTCATAAAATACAGTTTTCTACAATAAATGTAAAGAGAATAGCAATTTGAGCTCAAACATTCTGATCCTAAATTTAACTTGGTATACACTGCAGATGGTGATTACAGCCATGAAATTAAAAGACACTTAGTCCTTGGAAGGAAAGTTATGACCAACCTAGATAGCATATTGAAAAGCAGAGACATTACTTTGCCAACAAATGTCCGTCTAGTCAAGGCTGTGGTTTTTCCAGTAGCAATATATGGATATGAGAGTTGGATGGTGAAGAAAGCTGAGCACCAAAGAATTGATGCTTTTGAACTGTGGTGTTGGAGAAGATTCTTGAGAGTCCCTTGGACTGCAGGGAGATCCAACCAGTCCATCCTAAAGGAGATCAGTCCTGGGTGTTCATTGGAAGGACTGATGTTGAAGCTGAAACTCCAATACTTTGGCCACCTCATGTGAAGAGTTGACTCACTGGAAAAGACCCTAATACTGGGAAGGATTGGGGGCAGGAGGAGAAGGGGACGACAGAGGATGAGATGGCTGGATGGCATCACCGACTCAATGGATGTGAGTCTGAGTGAACTTCGGGAGTTGGTGATGGACGGGGAGGCCTGGCGTGCTGCAATTCATGGGGTTGCAAAGAGTCGGACACGACTGAGCAACTGAACTGAACTGAACACTTTTGGGGGCTAAGTTTTATACCAGACTTTGTTAGGTTCTGATGAAATAATGTTAACATTAGCAAGAAGAGTCAACTTTTTATTAGGCACTTATGTGCCAGGCACTGAGTAAACCTTCGTAGAAAATCTGTGATTCATACTTTACAGGTAAAATTGTGGATCAGTTTTAAGAACTTATCCAAAGTGATTTGGAGTGCTAGTTCCTATGTCTGTTTCTGTTTGTTTGTTGTGAAGTATAGTCACTTTACAGTGTTGTGTTTGTTTCTACTATACGGTGAAATGATTCAGGTATATGTATACATAAATCCCCTCTTTTATGGATTTCCTTCCCATTTAAGTCACCACAGAGCATTGAGTAGAATTCCTTGTACTATACAGTCGGTTCTCATTAGTTATTTTATACGTAGTATCAATAGTATGTGTATGTCATTCCCAGTCTCCCAACTCATCCCACCCTGCCTTTCCCCCTCGATAGCTATATATTTGTTCTCTCTCTATGTGTCTCTATCTCTGCTTTGTAAATAAGATCATCTGTACCAGCTTTTTCAGGTTCCTCATATACACGTTAATATGGGATACTTGTTTTTCTCTTACTTACTTGCTTCACTCCATATGGCAGTCTCTAGATCCATCCACATCTCTGCAAATGACCAAATTTCTTTCCTTTTTGTGTCTGAGTAGTAACGGATTGTATATAATACCTCTTCTTTATCCATTCTTCTGCTGATGAATGTGTAGGTTGTTTCCATGACCTGGCTATTGTAAGTAGGGCTGCAATGAACATCAGGGTGCATGTGTCTTCTTGAATTATCCTGTTTTTACTGCAGTCCAACATAGAACTATAGGCTCCAATTAAAACAAACGAACGACCTAGCCCTTTCCATTTTTAATGTAACAAACCAGGCACCATCATTTTTTTTTTTTTTTCTCAGCTACTGCAAGTCTCCAGTATTCCCCACTGCCTTTTTGTCCTGTCCTCAGTCACATAGAATAAAATCTGAATTCCTTTCTGGTATCTCTGAGTTTGTGTTTGTTTCCTAGGGCTTCCATAACAAAGTGCTGCTGGAGGGCTTAATATAACAACAACAGAAATGTAATTTCTTACTGTTCCAGGACCTAGAAGTCCTAAATCAAGGTGTCAGCAGGACCATTCTCTATCTCTCTGGTCTTTGCTGCTTTATAGCTTCTGGTAGCAGCTGGAAATTCTCAGCATCCCTTGGCTTGTGGCTACATCCTTCCAATCTCAGCCTCTTTCATGACATTCTTGCTGTATGTCTGTCCTGTATCTTAAAAAAAAATACGTCAACTAAAATGTATGCACAACTTGAGAGTTGTGAGTTGTTTTATTTCAGGCAAAATGAGGGCTGCAGCCTGGGAGGCAGCACCTCAGTTAGTTCTGAGAAACTCACTGCTCCAGGGAGGCAGGAGGGGAAGTCCAACTATATACAAGTTTGTAACAAAGGGAGCAGGCAGCCTGAACATCGAAGATCAGGTATCAAGTTAAGGAATTTAGCATTCTGTGTATGGGAAGATGCAAGCCTCTGGGCTCACTGAATTCATTTGTGAGGGCGGGGGCAGCATCTGTTGGATCACAGGTTTGGGAGGCCTCATTCACATTTAGAGGCCAGAAATTGCTGATAGCTGTGACATTTCTTGCTTATAGATATGGCAGGAGATATTTTCATTTCACAGGACATGGATCGTATTTGATTAGTTGTCATTTTTCAGTCACTAAGTTATGTCAGACTCTTTTGCAACTCCATGGACTATAATCAGGTTCCTCTGTCCATGGAATTTCCCAGGCAAGAATACTGGAGTGGGTTACCATTTCATTCTCCAGGGGATCTTCCCAACCCAGGGATCAAATTCGTGTTTCATGCATTGGCAGGCAGAGTCTTTACTACTGAAGGCCCAAATACTGGGTTCTGTGGTGGTGCAGTGGTTAAGATTCTAAGCTCTCAATGCAAGGGGCCAGGGTTCAGTCCCTGGTCAAGGAACTAGATCCCATTTGCCATAACTAAGACCCAGCACAGCCAAATAAACAATTTGGGGGCTTCCAGGTGGCGCTAGTGGTAAATGTTGTGGCCTGTGCACGGGTTGGAAAAGAATTTCCAGACATGAGGCAGGGTGAGAGGAGAACAAAGTTTATTAGAGTGGGAGACACTGTTAGAACTGCAGGCCTGCTCAAGGGAGAGCCGACATTGAACAGGGGTCTTTAGTCCATCTTTATACCCAGCGTACAAGGTGCAGGTTAGGGATCTTGCAGGTCATTTGCTGATTGGATGAGGCACGTATACTGGCTGGGGGAAGAGTAGGGCTGCTACCTTCTCTCTATGGGGTAGGAGGGGGAGACAGGGTATGTTGCTCCAGAGGACCTGAAATTCATTAATAGTTACAACATGAGTGCGGGGATGAGGGGGAAGGACAGTAAGGGTCTGGTTTTTTCCATTCCTGCATTCCAAGGCCCTCCTTGTTTGTTTGTTTGTTTTCCCTGTTCTTTTGTCCTTGGGCTGCTACCACAGTAAAGAACTCACTTGCCAATGCAGGAGACAGATGAGACACAGGTTCGATCCCTGAGTCAAGAAGATCCCCTGGAGGAGGGCACAGCAACCCACTCCAGTATTCTTGCCTGGAGAAGGTCCATGAGCAGAGGAGTCGGGCAGGCTACAGTCCACAGGGTCACAAAGAGTCAGACATAACTCAAGCGACTCATCACACATACACCCTAATCAAGTGTGACCTCATCCTAATTTGATCTTATTAAGACCTTATTTCCAAATAAGGTCACATTCTGAGGTTCCATATACAGTTATGGAGGACACAATTCAACCTATATCAGTGGTCTTCTAAGACCCAGTGCCCATCTCCCCAGTATGCTACTGCTCTGATCTTCCAGTTCCTAGACCATCCAAATTAGTTTCTACCCCCGGATCTTTGCATTTGCTACTCTCAGCCTGGAATATACTCCCTCAGCTTTTCTATGACTTGCTTGTTCTCCATGTTTAGGTCTTAGTTTTAAATAACAGGTCCTCTAAGATGTGTTTTCTGCTTTACTTCAGTTATACCTAAAAACAGCTTATAAATATTTAATGATTTACTGCTTATTTTCTGCTCTTTGCCTCTCTCCTCCCAAATATAAATGCTATGAAGGGCAGAAATCTTGAGTCTTTGGTTCTTGACTGTAGCTCTCTGCTCGGCACACAATGAGAATTTCAGTTTTTGTTGTTGTTGTTTGTCTATTTGAATCAGTGAGTGAACAAATAAGTAAATGAATAAGTTTGTATTTAGTTTGTATATGGTACTTGCATACTATACTAAGCAAGTATAGTATGTATGCTGCTGCTAAGTCACGTCAGTCATGTCTGACTCTGTGTGACCCCATAGATGGCAGTCCACCAGGCTCCCATCCCTGGGGTTCTCCAGGCAAGAGCACTAGAGTGGGTTGCCACTTCCTTCTCCAATACATAAAAGTGAAAAGTGAAAGTGAAGTCACTCAGTCGTGTCTGACTCTTTGCGACCCCACGGACTACAGCCTACCAGGCTCCTCTGTCCATGGGGGATTTTCCAGGCAAGAGTACTGGAGTGGGGTGCCATTGCCTTCTCCGGTATGTATAGTATAGTATATATGTATGTATAGTAAATACCAAGTGGTTTGTATATAGCATGCAAGTATATACTTGCATGCTATACCAAGCAAGTATAGTTGGTCTTCTCTGAAACACACAGCTCTATTGGAAAGTCAGTTTTATATAAAAGGTTCAGAGCAGTAGAGGTTAAAATGAGACAGACCTTTCATTTCTACCACTTACTATATGACCCTGACTTTTCTGTAAGTATCTGTTACATTGTCCAGAGAGCGAGGTTGATCATAGTACCTACTCAGCTCAATAAATAAGGAGCAGGAGGAGGAGCAGGGACATTGGTGATGGAGGAGGTAATGGTGGAAGGACAATTTGGGGACTTATCAGAAAACAGAGATGTAAGTCATAGCCAGCCCAGAAGCTCCCAAAGGAGCAGTCCTGTCTCCCTCAGGTCATGCACCTGCTCCAGAAATCTGGAGGAGAGAATTATCTTGAGGCTACTTTGTGTGTGCATTTCACTTTTGCTGGCACATTTCGGCTCTTTGGTGTTTCAACAATTTTGCCATCAGGCTGGAAGGTCTGGCTGTCCATCCATCACAGATGATAGTTCACATCCTTGAAGCAGGAAGATGGGAGTCCAGGAACTGGAAAAGTTACATATACTTCTGATAGTATGAAGGAAAAAAAAATAAGAGGCTATGAAGGGAACATTCAGTCAGTTCAGTTCAGTCGCTCAGTCATGTCCAACTCTTTGTGACCCCATGAATCGCAGCATGCCAGGCCTCCCTGTCCATCACCAAATCCCGGAGTTCACTCAGATACGTGTCCATCGAGTCCGTGATGCCATCCAGCCATCTCATCCTCGGTCGTCCCCTTCTCCTCCTGCCCCCAATCCCTCCCAGCATCAGAGTCTTTTCCAATGAGTCAACTCTTCGCATGAGGT
>SJYT01067084.1:218155-263272 GCA_006410635.1 Cephalophus harveyi | reverse complement strand
CTGGAGTTTCAGCTTTAGCATCATTCCTTCCAAAGAAATCCCAGGGCTGATCTCCTTCAGAATGGACTGGTTGGATCTCCTTGCAGTCCAAGGGACTCTCAAGAGTCTTCTCCAACACCACAGTTCAAAAGCATCAGGATTTCATACAAGAAAGGGATTCTGTGGGTACACGTTTGTGGGCATGTGCTCAGTTCCTTCAGTTGTGTCCTGCTCTTTGTGACCCCATAAACTGTAGCCTACCTCTCTTCCCACAGGATTTTCCTGGCAAGAATACTGGAGCAGGTTGCCATTTCCTCCAGGTGATTTTCTGGGCCTGGGGATCAAACTCACATCTCCTGTGGCTCCTACATTGCAGGCAGATTCTTTACCACTGAGCCACCAGGGCAGCCCTGGATACACCTTGAAGAGGCAACAAAACATCTCCAAAGTCTGCAACCAAGGGAGAGCACTTGCCCCAGGGGCACAGGAGATAAAATGCGGGTCTGGGGATGGCTCTGCACTAGAGATCCCTTTAAATGAAAGGCACAGATTCATTCCAGTGACCCAGTAAGAGCTGAGTCTCTGTGCACTCTTTGGCAAGGATCTTAGCTGTTTCTTAAATCAGAGCTTTTCACTACTAAAAAGATCAATCATATAAATTCTACGGTTACATCTAAAAGGTACCTAGATATGAAGTTCTTAGTTGATTACAGGCAGGATGGAGTAAAGTCACTGTTTGGTGTCCAGAGAAGACAGACTCGAGATAAAATTCCAGGTCTGTCCCTTGTAAGACCAGAGGACAAATGCTCACTTGAGCTTAAATCAGTTAGAAAGAGAAACTGGCGTGAAATCAGATCTGCTTGCTTACCCAGTAGGTAAGTGATCTTCAGTTCAGTTCAGTTCAGTCGCTCAGTCGTGTCTGACTCTTTGTGACCCCATGAATCGCAACACGCCAGGCCTCCCTGTTTATCACCATCTCTCGGAGTTCACTCAGACTCACGTCCATCGAGTCCGTAATGCCATCCAGCCATCTCATCCTTGGTCGTCCCCTTCTCCTCCTGCCCCCAATCCCTCCCAGCATCAGAGTCTTTTCCAATGAGTCAACTCTTCGCATCAGGTGGCCAAAGTACTGGAGTTTCAGCTTTAGCATCATTCCTTCCAAAGAAATCCCAGGGTTGATCTCCTTCAGGATGGACTGGTTGGATCGCCTTGCAGTCCAAGGGACTCTCAAGAGTCTCCTCCAACACCACAGTTCAAAAGCATCAATTCTTGGGCGCTCAGCCTTCTTCACAGTCCAACTCTCACATCCATACATGACCACAGGAAAAACCATAGCCTTGACTAGACGGACCTTAGTCGGCAAAATAATGTCTCTGCTTTTGAAAATGCCATCTAGGTTGGACATAACTTTTCTTCCAAGGAGCAAGCGTCTTCTAATTTCATGGCTGCAGTCACCATCAGCAGTGATTTTGGAGCCCAAAAAAATAAAGTCTGACACTGTTTCCTCATCTATTTCCCATGACGATTAGAAACCTAAGTGAGCACAGTATCTCATTTGTAAATCAAAAGATGATAATTGCTCCAAGAATCCCTTTATATGGCAACCTGAGATCACTTTCACATCTCCACTTATGAGGACTTAAGAGTTTGTTCTTCTTGGGACCCCTGGATGGCTTCTGTTCTAATTTGCATGATTTAGCTTTATTGCTGTGTTCTCCTCTAGGCCTATGTGTCTCTCTTTGTTTTTCACAATCGCCCATTATGGAGTATTTTTTACTTTTTTTTCCTAATCGTGCTTTCTCTTCCCCATGATATTTTAATACTATAGATATTCTGTATATCAGTTTGTACACTGTGGTCCTTTGAAAGGCCATGAGACTTTCTAAGATTTATCAATCCAACCCCTTTAAGTCTATTCTTGTCCCCTTGGGGGCAATATTGCCCCCTGTTGAGAACGTGTGCCTCAGATTGTAAGCTAGAAATCAGCAAGAAATATGTGTCTTATTTACAAGTTTCCTCAGCACATGACACATAAGAAATGCACAGTGAGATTTATTGGATGGGGAGGAGGTGTGAGTCAATAAATGGACAAAGAGATTAATTGAGAAGAATGTAAAGAAAATGCTTAGTCTTATATCAGCTACATAGTAAGTAACAAATGCATATGTTTGCTCCTTCTGCTAAAATCCAGTCTGAACCTTCTAATAACACTGATCAAAATCACATCTGATCTTAATTTTATGAGTTAATGCCTAACCCTCCTATTGATAACATTGAGGGCCTCTATTAATTGCCTATTGCTCTGTATCACCTGCCTTGTCTGTTCACTGTTTAATAAATGAATACATACAAGGAAGAATGGAAAAGTAGCACGCATCTCATCCTTGGTTGGGCCAGTTCTGAGTCTGGTGACCTCTGCACTGGCCAAGGAGTGGAACCTCAGATATGCAGATGACACCACCCCTATGGCAGAAGGTGAAGAAGAACTAAAGAGCTTCTTGATTAAAGTGAAAGAGGAAAGTGAAAAAGTTGGCTTAAAGCTCAACTTTTCTTTCAGAAAACAAAGATCATGGCATACGGTCCCATGACTTTGTTGAACCGCAAGGTTCCGCCCTGGAGTCCGTCGCCCAAGACCACCAAGACACAGGATCGATGCAAATAGCAAGAGGATTTATTGAACCGGCGCGCCGGGGTTCCGTCCTCCTTAAGCAAGGGGTGAACCCCGATGACAGCTACAGAACAGTTTTTAAGCACAAAAAACCACATTGGGCGGGGAGGTATAGATATATCATGATTGGTCACAATACTGCTGACCTTTACAAGGATAGGCTCGTCCCGATGACAGTTACAGAACAGTTTTTAAGCACAAAAAACCACACTGGGCGGGGAGGTATAGATATATCATGATTGGTCACAATACTGCTGACCTTTACAAGGATAGGCTCGTGAGGGTCTGGCGATACAATTCTGCGGATAACACACAGTTTACACAACTTGTTTTTCTGACTCTCTGGAAAGTCAAACCTTCCAGGTCAGGGTCTGTAAGTTACAAACCCTCCAGGTCAGGGTCTGTGAGTCACAAACCCTCCAGGTCAGGGTCTGTGAGTCACAAATAACAGAGATAACCTTTCAGTTGGTCTGGAAAATCCCTAAATCTTACAGGTTACTTCCTCACAACTTCATGACAAATAGATGGGGAAACAGTGGAAACAGTGAGAGACTTTATTTTGGGGGGCTCCAAAATCACTGCAGATGGTAACTTCAGCCAAGAAATTAAAAGATGCTTACTGCTTGGAAGGAAAGTTATGACCAACCTACTACTACTACTACTAAGTCGCTTCAGTCGTGTCCGACTCTGTGCGACCCCATAGACAGCAGCCCACCAGGCTCCGCCGTCCCTGGGATTCTCCAGGCAAGAACACTGGAGTGGGTTGCCATTTCCTTCTCCAATGCATGAAAGTGAAAAGTCAAAGTGAAGTCGCTCAGTCGTCTCCGACTCTTAGTGACCTCATGGACTTCAGCTTACCAGGCTCCTCCGTCCATGGGATTTTCCAGGCAAGAGTACTGGAGTGGGGTGCCATTGCCTTCTCCAACCTAGACAGCATATTAAAAAGCAGAGACATTACTTTGCCAACAAAGGTCTGTCTAGTCAAGGCTATGGTTTTTCCAATGGTCATGTATGAATGTGAGAGTTGTACTATAAAGAAAGCTGAGTGCTGAAGAATTGATGCTTTCGAACTGTGGTGTTGGAGAAGACGCTTGAGAGGCCCTTGGACTGCAAGGAGATAAAACCAGTTCATCCTAAAGGAGATGAGTCCTGAGTGTTCTTTGGAAGGACTGATGGTGAAGCTGAAACTCCAATACTTTGGCCACCTGATGCAAAGATCTGATTCATTTAAAAAGACCCTGATGCTGGGAAAGATTGAGAGCAGGAGGAGAAGGGGACAGCAGAGGATAAGATGGTTAGATGGCATCTCCGACTCATGTCGGAGCTGGGGAAAGTCCGGGAGTTGGTGATGGACATGGAGGCTTGGTGTGCTGCAGTCCGTGGGCTCACGGGGAGTCAGAAATGACTGAGTGACTGCACTGAACTGAACTTTCTTCCCCGAGCTTCAGTTTCCTTCTTTATAACACAGAATATGCCAACACCTCCCTCACAGGTTTGATGTGAGGATTGAATGAAACAGAATACAAATCAGTCAACAGGGTGTCTGGTGTCTGGTTCCTTGTTTATTTGTTACTATTAATTCTTATCCATTATCATTATTCATTTAGCACAAATTTATTGAGACCACACCACAAGTGTCAATCACTGTTAATTCATGTGCGGCAAGGGTCTAAATACAGAAACAGGGTAAAATGAGGTTTTTCTTTCTCTTCAGCAGTCCATCACAAAAATTTTCAAACACACAGAAAAATTGAAAGAACAGTACAGTGGACTTGCATAGACTTTTCACACTCAACATTTTACTGGATTTGCTTTTTCATGTAGCCATCTGTCTGCCCTTCCCTTGGGCCATAATTGGGCTTCTTGTTACAGAGACCTGACCAGGGCCCTGGGGTGGAGATGGCCAGGGAGATTTAGTATGGAATACTAAATACAATACTAAATACAATACACTAGGTTCAGGATATGTCCCGGATAAACTTACCCGCATGGTGGCAATGAATAATTCAGGTCTTCCCACCCAAACCTCTCAGCAGTACATAAGCAAAAGCACTTGCTTTGGGAAATGGAGGTAACACGGCTTCAAGGCTACTGTGTCCACCACAGAAACAAAGCCTTCGGCTGACCTTGGCTTGGCTAAGCGTCCCAAGAAGTAAATTCTCCCCAGGAACTTCTGAATTCATGAATTAACACTGACTTTGAATGAGGCATATTTTCCACTGAATGAATACTGAAAACCCTAGCATTATTTTTCTCGCCACGGACATGCTGAGTTTCTCTATTCTAATTTTTCTATAATGACTGTGGATCATTTGTACAATAAGTGCATTTGTTTGGGTTTCTGCTTTAATAAATTGTGGTTCTGCCTTAATGAACAAAAACAAATAATTTGTAATTGGTCCATTAATTATTTGCATGTAAATGCCTCTGTTAGAGTAACTTAATACACCATTGAAAAACATCCTGCTTTGCCAACTGAGTTATATACTATTTAGAAAGCAACTCTCTTTGGGGGGAAGGTTGTTTTATTTTGTTTAAAAACAGGGAGCCATTGGGAAACTTAATCAGACTGAATCTCACACATCTGAATCTTTGTGAATCCATGAAGCCTCAGGTAGTAAACGAGGTGGGGGGGGGGGGCTCCCTGAAAGTCTGATTAATTAAGGGTTAACTAATGAGTCTATCCTTCTGAAGTTGATGAGAAAGCCCCAGGGAGAGGGCCCTTTCCAAGGCTGAAGTTTCAATAACTAAAACAGTGTTTGCCAAACTTTGCTGCACAGAAGAATCACCAAGAGAATTTCAGAACATCCCAATGCCCAGGCCCCACCTCCTACCAATTAAATCTGAAATTCAAGGGTGGGAACCCCAGTATTAGTATTATTTACTTACGATATAATGGACATGTGACATTGTATTAGTTTCAAGTGCTCAACATGCCTTGATATTTGTCTATATTGCAGAAGGATCGCCACATAAGCCTTGTTAACATCTGTCTTCACACAGAGTTACAAACTATTTTTTCTTTTGAGGAGAACTCTTTAGATTTATTGTCTTGCTGCTGCTGCTGCTAAGTCACTTCAGTCGTGTCTGACTGTGTGTGACCTCATAGATGGCAGCCCACCAGGTTCCCCCGTTCCTGGGATTCTCCAGGCAGGAACACTGGAGTGGGTTGCCATTTCCTTCTCCAATGCATGAAAGTGAAAAGTCAAAGTGAAGACGCTCAGTCGTGTCCAACCCTCAGAGATCCCATGGACTGCAGCCTTCCAGGCTCCTCCATCCATGGGATTTTCCAGGCAAGAGTACTGGAGTGGGGTGCCATTGCCTTCTCCTTTATTGTCTTCAGTTCAGTTCAGTTGCTCAGTTGTGTCCGACTCTTTGTGACCCCATGAATCGCAGCACGCCAGGCCCTGTTCATTACCTTCTCTCGGAGTTCACTCAGACTCACATCCATCGAGTCAGTGATGCCATCCAGCCATCTCATCCTCTTGTCGTCCCCTTCTCCTCCTGCCCCCAATCCCTCCCAGCACCAGAGTCTTTTCCAATGAGTCAACTCTTTGCATGAGGTGGCCAAAGTAGTGGAGTTTCAGCTTTAGCATCATTCCTGCCAAAGAAATCCCAGGGTTGATCTCCTTCAGAATGGACTGGTTAGATCTCCCTGCAGTCCAAGGGACTTTCAAGAGTCTTCTCCAACACCACAGTTCAAAAGCATCAATTCTTCGGCGCTCAGCCTTCTTCACAGTCCAACTCTCACATCCATACATGACCACAGGAAAAACCATAGCCTTGACTAGACGGACCTTATTGTCTTAGCAACGTTCAAATATGCCATACAGTATTATTGACTACAGTCACCATCTTCTATACTGCATGCCTGGGACTTGTTTACTTTATAACTCAAGTTTGTTTCTTTGGACTCTCTTCACCCATTTTGCTCACCCCTCACCTTAGACAACTGCCAATCTGTTCTCTGAAAGTTCATTTTTATTTATTTAGTTTTTAATTCTGCATGTCATTGAGATCATAAGCATTTTATCTTTCTCTTTCTGACCTGTTTTACTTAGCATGATGCCCCTAAGATCCTTCCCTGTTGGCAGGCATCACTGTTTGTTAGAGACCCCCAGATGGTTCCCAAGTATAGCAGAGTTTGTCAAATGCTGGCCTGGGAGCTGATCCTCCTCCTTCATCTGTTCCCCCATGTACCCAAAGGAAAAATACAGTAAGGAAAACAAACAAATACAGGCATAAATGTCCCCTTAGGCACATACATATTGTAAGAAGCACCCTTCCTTTGGCTTTTGAAAGTGCAGGCAACTTGCAGTCAGGCTAGTCATTTGGATAGCCGGAGATCATTTCTTCAAGAGCTAGTTTGGAAGGGGGAAAAAGGCCGGACTGTGGATCCCAAAAGGAAACCCCAGGAAAGGACAGTGCTGGAGACGGGTGGAAGTGGCAAGAAGGAGGGTATCAGCACAGGTAAAAGTGTGTCGAGTTGGAATCCTAAGTGATTCCAACCAGCACAACCAGCACTCTAGAGAGTTACAGAGAAATATTCCAAAATAAATCTAGGTTTTACCTAAATGGGAAAACTGAGGCAAAAATATTTTACGTTTTTTTTTTTTTTTAATGTGTTTTCTGGGGAGTGTGGGAAGCAAGGCTAGCTGTTGCTCAGTCTGAGACTTTTTTGATTCTTCTCTCTACCTTGACCACCTGGAATTACCTCTCATTTGTCCAACTCTGTTTAAATCACACCTTGAAGACCTTCCAGAGAAGCAGAACAGGAGAGTTAAGAGCAGGCGTGCATCTGACTTGGGCTGCAGTGCTGGGTGTTCACCTCCCAGAACCATGCCACTCCCACCCCCCATTTTTGTGTGGGGAACACAGAGATGAAAGTTTGTACAGTTAATGTGAAGGTAAAATGAAATCGTGACCGAAAGCACTTCTCACAGTGTCTAGAACTTTGTAGGACTCCATACATTAGGATGATGGTTATCATCCAGTCAGCTCGTGTGACTGTCTGCTTTGTGAGCCTCGCGAGTGTAGAAAGAGCATGTCCTTGAGATCTCTGGTCAGTTGCATGGGAAACCTTATTCTTACCATCTTGTACCATCTCATGAGCGCTGCCTGTTAAATTTCTAGGATATTAGTGAGTTTGTTTTTATATATTCTTTTTCAGATTCTTTTCCATTATAGGTTATTACAAGATACTGAGTGCAGTGCCCTGTGCTATACAATAGGTCCCTCTTGGTTACTTGTTTTATATATAGCAGCATGTATATTTTAATTTCTAACTCCGAATTTATCCCACTTCTCCCTTTTCCCTTTGGTAACCATAAGTTTGTTTCCTATTTCTGTGAGTTTATTTCTCTTTTGTAAATAAGTTAATTTAGATCAAGTTTTAGATTACATGCATAAGTAATATCATATATTTTTCTTCTCTGTCTGACTTCACTTAGTATGATAAATCTTTAGGTTTATATGCTACAAATGGTATTATTTTATTCTTTTTATGGCTGAGTAATATTTCATTGTCTATATGTTACCACTTCTTTATCCATTCGTTTCCATGGACACTTAGGTTTCTTCCACATCTTGGCTGTTGTAAATAGTGCTGCAGTGAACACTGGGGTACACGTGTGTTTTTCAATTACGGTTTCCTCAGGGTATAGCCCAGTAATAGGATTGCTGGGTCATATGGTGGTTTTATTCCTAGTTTGTTTTGTTTTTCAGGAATCTTCATACTGTTCTCCATAGTGGCTATATCAATTTACATTCCCACCAACAGTGTGTGAGGGTTCCTTTTTCTCCACACCCTCTCAGGCACATAGTATTTATAGACCTTTTAGTGATGGCCATTCTGACTGGTGTGAAGTGATACCTCATTCTACTTTTGATTTGCATTTCTCTACTAATTAGTGGGTTAGTTTTTAAACAACCATTATTAAACTTAAACAATATAGACTTAGAATTGGTGGTGATGGTGGTGGTGGTTTAGTCAATAAGTCGTGTTTGACTCTTGCAACCCCTGGCTACAGTCCATGGGATTCTCTAGGCAAGAATACTGGAGTGGGTTGCCATTTCCTTCTGCAATTAACTATAATAAAAATAATAAATACTCAAATTTATCATTTCTAGTTATTTCACTATATTTACCATGATCTCTGTGCTTGGGACTGTTTATATCATTTGAATAGTGGAAATACTATCTAAGGGTATGCTGTGCCACCTCATGGCATCGTATTAGCAAAGTGAGACTGTCTTTATTTATAGCATGGAAAACATCAAATACTATAATCTGAGGTGTTTCCCTCCAAAAGCTTATCAGAAACATGCAAGCATGCCTCCAGGGAAAGGCAAGTGTGTGAGAAAAGGAAGGCTTAGGGACAGATGAAGCATTTTGCTATTTTTAGGAAGCATAGTGGTAAGTTAGAACTTCGAGGAAGATTTTCCCAAAAGTGGTCTAGAAAACCAAGTAGAGAGAGAGGGGGAGAAAAAAAAAATCTTAGCCCCTTACTTAAAAAAGGCCAGACGAGAAAAGAAATCCAACAACTAGCTGCAGAATCCACACTCTGCTTTCAAATGGCAAAATCAATCTGTTTCCATGAGTGACGATGCCAGAGGATTTTGCAATTGCCTAGTGAAGACCAGCTTTCTCAAATGCTGAGACTTGATCTTACAGAACAGATAATCCTTGATCATAAATTTTTAGTGTTTGCATTTTTAAATGTAACCTTTAGAAGAAATGTGTTAAGATGGCCCGAACAATCAGAACTTATAGAAAATTATGAATGTGTCTGCCATCTCTCTAACATCTCCACAGTAGTATCATTCTCTTCTTTTTATACATACTTTCAGGTTCTTGTTTTGCACATATAAGTAATATAAACATGGATTTTGATGACTGTCCTCCTTTCCCGTATTATACAAATTGTCAAATAATATACTGACTCTTCTGTACCTTTCTATTTTTCCATTAGTAATAGTTTTTGGTTACCTTCCCATATGAGTGCATACAGAGCTCCTTCATTTTTTAAAATAATAGCCCATTACCATATGAGCACTACTTTATTTAATCAGTTGCTTAGTTGTTGATCCTGGATTATATCCAGTCAGCAGCCATTCTCATCTCTTTATCTGGCTTGCTTTATATATGTATTCTTAATGTGTTATGTGTTCCTATACTTTGCTCATTTTCCTTTGTGTTGTAGCTGTTGTTTAGTCTCTAAGTCATGCCCAACTCTTTCTGATCGCATGGACTGCAGCACCCCAGATGTCCCTGTCCTTCACTACTCCCGCAATTTGCTCAAATTCATATCCATTGAGTCAGTGATGCTATCTAACTCTCTCGTCCTCTTCTATGTCCTTCTCCTTTTGGCTTCAATCTTTCCCAGCATCAGGGTGTTTTTGAATGAGTCAGTTCTTCTCATCAGGTGGCCAAAGTATTGGACATCAGTCCTTCGGCACCAGTTCTTCCAATGAATATTCAGGTTGATTTCCTTTCGGATTGACTGATTTGATCTCCTTGCAGTCCAAGGGACTCTCAAGAGTCTTCTCCAACACCACCATTTGAAAGAATCAATTCTTCAGGGCTCAGCCTTCTTTATGGTCCAACTCTCTCATCCATACATAACTACTGGAAATCCATATCTTTAACTAGATGGACCTTTGTTGGCAAAGTGATATCTTTGCTTTTTAACACACTGTCTAGGTTTGTCATAGCTTTCCTTCCAAGGAGCAAGTGTTTTAATTTCATGACTGCAGTCACCATCCACAGGGATTTTGGAGCCCAAGAAGAAAGAAATCTATCACTGTTTCCACTTTTTCCCCTTCTACTTGCTGTGAAGTTATGGGACCAGATGTCATGATCTCTTGAATGTTGAGTTTTAACTCCACTGTGGGAGTTGTTTGATTCATTAGAAAGCCTGTAGACATCACCTCACAAGTCTACTAGGACAGATCCTATATCTGATGGCTGGCGCCATCTAATCTTTGCTGCTCTTCCATCATGCTCAGCTCTCAAATGAATGGAGGGGAGGCAGTTACAGTGTGGTGTGGCGCAGGCAGGTTTGGTAATCTGAGAAGAGGAGGCAGGTCCCTCCCCAAAGTGTCTGTCCATTTGGATACCTCCATTTTGAATCGGATGACTGCTCAGGGCCTGAAGACAATGAAGTTAAAATCAGCCTCCAAAGTCAGCTCTGGCCACTCCTTCCCTCCCTCCCTGCCTCCGTCCGTCCATCCATCCATCAATCAATCCATCCATCCACCCACCTACCCACCCACCCATTGCTCTCCTGGTGTTCCTCTACTTCCTCCACCACGGAACCTCCTCCCCTCACCTTAGCGAATGGTGCTTCCTGTTCTCTCCCTGCCTTTCTTCACTTTCTTTGCTTCTCTTGGTATGTCCTGGGTCTCCCAATAAACTCATGGGGGGTCTGGTGTTTGGTCAGTAGCTGTGGTGTGAGGGTGAGATGACCTGGTCTCTAGTTGGATGCCGTGGATCAAATCTCAGTTCACTCATACAATTACAACCTTCTTCTACTTACTCCTCAATTCCTCTCATTCTTAGTCTCCAGCTCAAAATAACCTGGAAGCAGTGTTGCTTAGTGGCTGGGAGTGTGACATGTAGAGCTAGTCTGACCATGGTTGACAACCCTTATCATCTTCCTAGTTATGAGTTAGTTGGCTGGGTGGATTGTTTAATGACACTGGTCCTGTTAACACATTTGTGAAATGGTTGAAACAGATCTCCATGGATCTCTCACATTTCAGCACATTTTGTGAACACATAAATTCAGCTTTTGTTTCAGACTATATTTTTTTTCACGGATATTTATATAGAGAATACTCTAGAAGGTAATGATGAGTCTCCTTATATGGAACATGGGACGGATTTGTTTTCTGCCCCAGATAATGAAAATAACATCTCTGTCCATGGCAGAGCTTGAACAGGTTTGCGTGTTGGCCCTGTAAGATACTGGAGTTTCCTGAAATTAGGGTTCTGTGCTTGGAATGCAACCCAGAGCATGTGCAACATCCATCTGGCTGTCTACACCTTGCCCTGTGGGGATGGGGCTTGGGAAACCAGCGCATATGATGTGACTCTAGCTCTTGCTATGACTGTGAATAGTAAACGGCCTTTGTAAGGACATAACCCAGGGGTCACATATCTCCTTCCAGTGTCCACAAGACTGTGGCAGGCTAACTTGATAGCAAGTAGGGTCAAATCCCAGGAGCTTTATACTTCTTGATATTTACTTCTTAGATCTGTTGTAATAATTAAATGTAAAAATGTATAAAGCACATAGGACGATGCCTTTGCCTCATTCATAATAGTTATACAATAAATGTGAGCTTGCCTTAGTATTTTCTCTGTTATTACTGTTAAGATCATCTCGGAGGATTGACTGGGGACTAAGGTAAATAATATTAGCATAATGTCTCGCCCACAGTAGGCTTGCAGGCACAAGATTTTTCTTTTTATTCATATATTGTATCATATCAGGGAGGCTATAATAGCAGGAAGGGATAGCTGCTGCTGCTAAGTCACTTCAGTCGTGTCTGACTCTGTGCGACCCCATAGACGGCAGCCCACCAGGCTCCCCCGTCCCTGGGATTCTCCAGGCAAGAACACTGGAGTGGGTTGCCATTTCCTTCTCCAATGCATGAAAGTGAAAAGTGAAAGTGAAGTTGCTCAGTCGTGTCCAACTCTTCGCAACTCCATGGACTGCAGCCTGCCAGGTTCCTCCGTCCATGGGATTTTCCAGGCAAGAGTACTGGAGTGGGGTGCCATCACCTTCAGACCCACTTTAAAGGTGGATTTAGTTCTTAATCTCTTCCAAAACTCAGCTAAAGGAAGGTGGCCCCACAGGGCAGGGACAGGGACCTCAGGCCTCCTTGCAGCTTCCTAGGACTGTGCCCTCCATTCAAAGCCATCATGAATCACACCAGACAGAGTTTTGTCAGATCTAGGGACAGCCCTTGGTGCTGTGTTCTAATTCCATACAAATTCCCCTCTCCGAGAAGAATATTCTCTCTCTGAACCTAAGGTTTCCATTTAAGTAAATGCAGACACTAGCACTCTTGGTTCTTGAACTACGTTCTGTTCCATGCAGTCACAAGTCCTGGGGGAGGAAGCGCTTTGTGACCCAGCGTCCCTGATAACTTGTAGTCACTCCTCAGCCTCCCAGCCTTGATCGGAAAAATCTGATCACATATTTGCTAGAGGTTGGGCTTTTCCTATGCTCTAGCTACAGTGGTGGAGGAAAGAGACTTGGCCCCTGCCCTCAGGGAGCTTAAAATTGAGCAAAGAAAGCACCACTAAGTAAGTAACATACTCATGAAATAAGATTGTAACAGTGATGAGTGCTGTGGAGGAGACCAGCACTATTGATTCACGATGGCTTTGAATGGAGGGCACAGTCCTAGGAAGCTGCAAGGAGGCCTGAGTTAAGGAACTCACTTGCGAATCTCAGCAGCTTAGCATCATGAAAGTGTGTCTCTTGCTTATGCCACAATCCAGTGTGGTTTGACAGTGGGGAATTGGGTTGAGGTGGGTATGGAAGGGCCTCTTGTCCTTCTTCAATCTTTTCAGGATCCAGACTCTTGCGCTAAGCCCTGCCCTTCTCTATGTCCAGCCAGCAGACAAGCTTGCCAGTGGCTCACTCTGCTACAATTTATATTGTAAATTCAAGAGAGGCTCAGAAACATGTTCCACCCAGGAACTAGAAGAAACTAGTGGCGTAGAAGAAACTCTAGTTGTTTTCTGACACAGAGGAGATGGCAGGAGAGAACCAGGTGGTCACGGATGGCATTGCCCATAAAGAGTCTTTGTTAAGACCCCAGATTCTGGAGGCATACTGCCTGAGTCCCCTCCTGGCTCTTCCACTTGCCAGGTGGGGACCTTGGGTTTAGTTTTGCAGTAAACTATGCTTCACTCTTCTCAGCTATGAAATGTAGGTAAAAAAATAGAGTTCTGAGAAAGCAAATGAAATAACCAGTGCACTTCAAGAACATTTAGCACAAGGTTAGCTCACTGGTTTATTCTAAGTACATTTGGTAAAGTCAAAGTATTATTGTGGTCATCATTAGTAATGGTAAGGCAAAACCTGAAAGCATTAGAATGTTAAGCCTGTGGGGTGGAAAATACTGTCTAACTCTTTGGTGCCATACCCTCCATTCCCTCCTCACCTGGCGCTTTGCTAACTAGTACTAATAGCCTACAGTCTCCTCCCTTCTGGTAATTTCCCTGGTTATATCAGGCTCCACGTGCCTGGCTCTGAACTAGCACTCTGGATCCGGGTAGATGTATGATTTTAATTTTAACTCAAATGTTGCCAATTTCATTGTTTCTTTAACCTCTTAAAGTGTTTCCAACTCACTTTTCTCCAAGGTTCCATTTTGTCCTAACAGTCTGTGTAACTTGTCATGGGAAATTAAAACATTATGATGACTGCCTGGATTCCAGGTCTTATGTTTGGCAGTAGGAATCTTAAATTGGCAGATAGTTTCCTGGACTGGAACTTAGATTGGAGGCAAACACCAAGAGTTGAGTAGAGTCATGGCTTATCACAGTGGAATGACTAGCTGCCCCTCAAGTCATCAGCCTGCTGAACGTTTCCCTTTTGTGCTCAGTAGAACCAGCTCAGACTCCTGTCACTCGTGCAGCTGGGCCTCCATGTAGTCAGAAGACGGCCCCTCCTACCCGCATGAAAGGCGCACTCTGCAAGGGCCAGGGATATTGTTAAACTTTATAAAATTAATCTCTAGATTAAGTGCTTAAAGCAGCATTGGCATTTGAGACATCATAGACTAGGCTGCATGTTGGAATTATCTTCACCTCTATGAAGTAGGGTTCAGAAGGCATGGCATTTGACTTTCGCCTTTATTGGCTGTCTGTTTCATGCCCAGCACTGTGCTGGCTGATGAGGACATATGATGAAACAAACACTGTCCCTGCCCTCAATGAACCTACCACTTGGCAGGAAGAACAGTTAACAGTCAAATGCTCACTCATATACAGTATCTAACGGCTTCATAACAATGAATGAGGCTGTAAGTGTCCATTGCAAGGTGACTTCACTGACATGAGTGATGAGGAATACCTTCTTGAAGAGGTGGTCCCAGAGCTGACGGCCAAGTGATGGAGCAGGAGTTATCCAGGCACAAGGGGAAGGGAGGCTGTCCATCAGGGGGAGCAGAATGTGCTTAAAGGACTCAAATGTGGGCCAGCCTTTGAAGAAAGCTCAGGGGACTGTGGTGTATGGGTGAGGCCAGAAAGGCAGGTGCTGCTGGAGGCCGCCACGTGAATTATGGACTTGCACTACAGAGCAGTGAAAACCCATGTAAGGACTTTGAGCAGAGAAGTGTGGGGCTGCTGTGAATAGGTCAGATTTGCCTCTAGAGAAGATTTCTGGGTCTTGAGGGTGGAGCGGATGTGTGTGGACCAGAGGAGAGGTTCTTCTATTGTCAGGACTTTGTGAGGAATGAAGAGAGCTCAGTGTCTGGGGGACGGAGGTAGACAATGAGAAATGTAGGCAGCTCTGGCAGGCACTTGGATGGTGAAATCTACAGGACTTGACAACGGATCACATGTAGAAGACGAGAAGGATGGAGTGTCCAATGAGACTCTCCGAGGATTCTGACTTCCTGATTTGCACAGAAAGCCTTGCCCTCCACAGTCGTGGTGCCAAATCTGGTGAGGGAGAACACGGAATAGTTTTGAAGTTTAGAACATATGCCATCATTTGGCGATTCACAAAAAAATATATTGTGGAAAGAAAGAAAAGGAAATAAATTACTATGTCTTCACCATCTCCTGCATTTGGAGTGCTTTTAATGTATCTTGGTTTATCTTTCTAGTAACCTTGTAAGGCAGACACCACCCTCATCTATCAGCTCAGAAAAAGGTCCTGAAAAATCTGCTGACTGGCCTGTGTTCTGCCGTGCTGAGTTGCTCAGTCATTACCGACTCTTTGTGACTCCATGGAGTTAGCCTGCCAGGCTCCTCTGTCTATGGGAGTCTCCAGGCAAGAAGAATGGAGTGGGTTGTCATGCCATCCCCAGGGGGATCTTCCCAACCCAGGGATCCAACCCAGGTCTCCTGCATTGCAGGCAGATGCTTTACTGACTGAGCCACCAGGGAAGCCCAAGAATTCTGGAGTGGGTAGCCTATCCCCTTTTCAGGCCCAGGAATCGAACTAGGGTCTCCTACATTGCTGTCAGATTATTTACCAGCTGAGCTACCGGGGAAGCCCTGAGAACATACAATTAATGGTAAGAAAAATATGGTTTTGATCACAGGTTTTTGTGAAACCACAATCTTCTACAGGCTTTTCCAGCACAAAACATTTCACCTGTATCTACTTGATGTTGGTTTTCTGAGAAACAGTATGGAATTCTGGCTCTCGAGAAATTTACAGTGATCGCCTAGGAAGGTGTTGGTTATAATCCCACCATGGTGGATGAAACAAGATGTCCTGGGTTTATGGAGGAAGAGGTTTGGGACTGCGGTGTGCGCGTGATGGGATCTGAGCTGTGTCTGAACATGATATTTACTCTGACCAGGAGCAAGGACATATAGAGCTGCAGATTGCTCTGGCCTGTACAGGCTGGAGAGATTGATGAAGGGGAGATGAAGAGAAGGGAAACAGGGAGAGGAGAGAGTGTGTAAACACATATCTGAGTAGTGAAAACTCTGCTATCTTGAGAAACTTAATTTTGCCCATGAACACAGTAACCAAAAGTCAAAATTAAACAGACTTGGTAACAGTAAGAGATTTGAACTCCTTAACAGTCTTCAAATAATTTATAATTAGTAATATTAAGAATTCTGAACAGGGTCATGAATATGCAAAACTCCTTTGTGTTCCCTTAAGCCAGCAATTTCCAAACCCAGCCACTCTCTTCCTACTTGCACATAACCTCAGAGGGCCACAGAGCCGGGTGAGGAAGAAAACAATTCTTACAAAGAAGCTGGATCAATATTTAATGATTGCCATTTTGAACCCCTCAGAGCTCTTCTTTATTTTTCTTCTTGTATCTCCTGGAAAACACACACACACACACAGAGACATTAACATAAGCAATGCAATTAATGAAGATATTTTCACAAACCCACTAAAACACATATAGGAGACTGCTAAGAAAGAGCATTTGCCTCCACAAAGTTGGTTGTAAGAATGGAAAGGGGACCAGCTTTTCATTGTCTGTGATTATGCACCTCAAGTTTTCAGAAGACGAGTAACGAAATACATTTTCAAAAGTCCATTATTTTTGTGGCTTGAAAGGCACCAAGATGTAAATTAAAAAGTTATGGACTCAGATTCATACTACCTGAGCCCGAGTTTCCTTATTCACAGAGTACAGGAAATAATTCTTACCTTGCATGTTTTGTGTGTGTGTGTGTGTGTGTGTGTGTGTGTGAATTTTATGATTCATTCATTTTCGGCTGTGCCGAGTCTTCTTGCTGTGCGGGCTTTTCTCTCGTGGCAAGCAGCGGTACTCTGGTCACAGTGCGTGCCTTTCTCATCGCGGTGGCTTGTGTTTTTGTGGAGCAAGGGCTCTAGAGCACATGGGCTTTGTTCAGCAGTTGTAGCGCAGAGCTTGGTAGTTGCGGTTGCCAGGCTCTAGAGCACACAGGCTAGGCAGTTGTGGTGTGCAGGCTTAGTTGCTCCGTGGCATGTGGGATCTTCCCTTATCAGGGAACAAACCCATGTCTCCTGCACTGGCAGGTGGATTCTTTACCACTGAGCCATCAGGGAAGCCCCCCTTGCGTGGTTTTTAATGAGGTTTAGGGGTAGAGTGTATTTAATACCCGGCACAGAGTGAATGCTCAATTATAAAAATTGTACTATTGACAAATGCAAGTCTTTTTGATAGTTTGTCGCTAAATAAACCATTCTCTGGCTAAGTTTAGGTCTCAAGAGGTTTTGCACATCGCAATACTGACCTGGTATTCATAAAGGAAAAGAAAAGAGCACCTGGCTTTGATGTAGTGCTTCTGAGTGATGGGAGAATTCCACAATTTCAGTGCAATTAACCTGCCGGAAGGGAAGACAACAAAGTAATAACAATAGTCATTACTGTTATTGTTATTAATGGTCCATTATTATGCCCAGAAGGCTTATTTATCTGACACAGGCCCAAGCCAATTTCATCTCCATCTCATGTATTTAGTAAGAGAATTAGGGGTTCATGTATTTCAGTGAATTGTGTTGCCTCAATGTTATTGACATACTCTAAGCATTAAACTATTATCATTTACAAGCCCCGGATTAAGAAACTAATTATGACGCTTTAATAGTTAAATCCTAGCTGCCAAGTCTTATGAATATTGCAGCACTGTCTATAAGGCTGGATAATTGTTTGATCTGCTGACACGGTAACTCTTTTGCAAAGCAATCTGAAAGGTTGCCTTCAATCTTTGAAGCAGTCCTCAAGCATTGTGTTCAGATATGGCCACTGCAATCTGGGAGGCTTGTTATTAAAAGATGACCAGAAAAGTGTAATTTTCCTGTGAGAAGATGTCAATTAACCCTAATAGAGTTATTTGGGGGCTGATTTTGTTTAATCAAACATCACAAAATAATTGAGCTGTGAACAAATGGCTTATCATAGAAATGTGTAGGTTGGCAAAAAAGCTTGGAGAGTGCCTTTCAGTAACTCCCATTTATTAACAGTTACTTTTTTCATTCAAATGGGCAATTACCAAGGGGCCTGGTGCTCAGAGCCTTAATAGGATCCTGTGGCCCTTACAGAGTGCTTGGCTCCTCATCCAAGGCAAAGTCAGATGCTTTGACAGTGGACACTGGGAAGTTTGAAGGAAAGGGAAGCTTTACTTCTTATTTATCACCTATCAAGTTTGAAGAAGGACAAATCCAAGGTTCGTGTCCCACTTTTATTTATAGACATTGTACTTACTGTCCCTCTGGGTTCTCCAGAAGCATTTTTAAAAACATAATTTAACCCACTGTTTCAGACTTCTTAATGCATTTAAGAATCATGTGTGTGGATGCATGTGGGTTTTGAGGAAAGTTTTCACTTTCGTCTCAGATTCAAAGGATTTGTTAACACAATAAGCCACTTGTTATATACAAATAAATGATACAAATATGTATTAGAGTGTTATCTAGCTTACTTTCAATATACCAACATTAAAAGAAAAGAGAGAGAGCAGAGAATACATCACCAAATTGGGTTTTGACCAACATCCAGATTTAAATGGTGCTGGGAAGTCCCATGTCATAGCACAGCTGGAGTCCCAGCTGGGAAAGGGTCCCAGGCAGCGTGTCCACTCCATGGGTGAGACTTCAAAGATTGCAATCTGGGGTTTGCTCTTATAATGCCAGGAAGGTCACAAACTGATATCACCATTAATCTGTGAATATGCCTAATGGCTGGGACCCATCCCTAAGCAATTAAATCAGAATCCCTCTGGGTGGAAGCTGGGCATGGATATGTTTCTAAAGCTCCCAGCAAGTCCTGGGCACAGGACCATTGCTTTAAGCCCTCCATCATTTCTGGGATCATTTCTCAGCTCGTCTGCATAGGTGAGTGAGCACAAAGGATTAGATTGTCAAATGTGATTTGCATTGGTGATCTTACCCAGTGTACCAGTCAGCTGGGACTGTGTAACAGAATACACAGACAGGTTGGCTTCAACAACAAACAGTTGTTTTCTCATAATTCTGGAGGCATCACCTTAAAGGCTCTGTCTCCAGTTGTTTTGCAGGGTTAGAGCTGCAACGTAGGAATTTGAGGAGGGCACTCTTCAGTCCTTCACAGTAATCAATGTTACTCCTGATTTCAGAATTAAAAGTAATTATAGATACAGGCAAATCTGGGGGAGGTCCGGAAGTATCAATATCACTCCCCAAGTCCTTTCTTGCCTAAGTTCATACTTTGGCCCAGGATAATAAATTAAATCTTTAAGTAATGTATGGGTCTGTATACAAAAGTGAGAACTGTTTTAGTCGTGAAACATTATTATTTTAAACTTAGGTACACAGCTTCATGATGTTTTCCAGGGACTCATACGCTATAAATTGACTGACTCCGGATTTATCAAAATCCATCCCAGACAGACAAAGTACATCCTGCTAAAAGCGTTCCATAGATATAAAATCTCAAGTTAGAACGCACCAGTTGTTTGTTCTCCATGAGATCTATTGTTAACAAAAGGAACTTTGATCAAGCGACCTTTCTTTTATGTTTCTGGAAGATCCTCCCACATTCACTGCACTCCTGCCCCAAGAAAGGAGGAGGACAAAATATAAGCCTTCTTCTAAACGTATCCTTTCAAATGGGGCACTTGACAGTCTTGAGCTGGCCTTATGCACCCTGACACTCCCCTGGAGAGTGTCGTTACCCTTACCACGAAGCTCCAGGCAAACCCAGTGACGTATTTCCTCTAACACTTTGGCCCTAAAGTGTGGTTCCCAGACCTGAATCATCACCTGGGAGCTTGTTTAAATTCAGACTCTCAAGCCCACCCCAGGCTGAGTAAATCAGAAACTGCATTTCAGCAAGGTTTTCAAGGGATTTGCTGGCACATTCAAGTTTGAGGAGCACAGTTCTAACACACCAGGTCTTCCCTGTCTCAGGGCCTTTACACCTGCCCTGTGTCCTCACCTTTCAGGTCACAACTTAAAAATCACCTTTTTTGCCTCTCTTGTCTTCTCTTTAAATGTACCAGTCTTACTCAAGCACTTGCATTCCTGCTGAAAACTTTTTGTTCAGTTGCTAAGTCATGTCCAGCTCTTTGCGACCCCATGGACTGCAGCGCACCAGGCTTCCCTGTCTCTCACCATCTCTTGGAGTTTGCCCAAGTTCATTTTCCACTGAATCGGTGTTTCCTTCCAATCATCTCGTTCTCTGCCACCCTCTTCTTCTTTTGCCTTTTGTCTTTCCCAGCATCAGGGTCTTTTCCAGTGAGTTGGCTGTTCACATCAGGTGGCCACATCTGCTGGCCAAACTATTGGAGCTTCAGCATCATTGACCAAACCAATCAATCCTAAGGAAAATCAACCCTGAATAGGCATTGGAAAGACTGATGCTGAAGCTGAACACTTGCTACAATATACATTTTATTAATTTGTTGTATTGTTGCTTCAGCTGTCCCACCAATTCTAATTCAATTCCTTGAGGTCAGAAGTCTTAACCAACCTGTTTATAAGCTGTCTCCTAATGAATATCACTTGGTGTATTGGGTGGCCAGTGAATAGTTGTTGACTCAAAATGAGTAAACTGATAGTCCATGATTTGGTACCCACCTGCATCTCTAACATTATCTTCTTTATTCCTTCCTTGCTCTCAACTTAAACTGCCTATAGCCCCTCATCCTCACCCCCATCACTGAATCAAGTGCCTTCTTGGATTTCCTTAAGCTGCTCGCTCTTCCTGAATGATTTTCCCCATCTACTCCCACTAAAGGACTCTTAATCATCCTCAGAGACTCTGCTCCAATATTCTAGAAAAGACAGCTTAAGGATCATTTGGGCCACAATTGTATTTTGGATTATACTGAAGTTTAGTGAGTTCACATGCATATTTTACTATGACACCAAGATCCTCTAGGGGGAAATGGAATCTTTGTCTGTCATATCTGTATTGTCAATGCTTAATGTAGTGCATGAGACACAGGAATGGCTCAGTAAATAGCCTTTGAATCATGAGCCAGGAGAAATATAAGAGGATGTGAGAAGGATGGTGGAAAGAAAGCCCACTTGTGTCAACTTCAAAATCCTGGCATAAAAGGAAGAGAATAGTCCCTGTGGTCTCATGTGTACTTTTTTGATGAAAAAGTACTTTTCATCTCCCTTGTCTTCTAGCAGTCCTGGAAATAGAAGCTGAATCAAATAAACACTTCATTTGTCTCACTTTCCAAAGAAAACTTAACTTCTCAATGTAAAAATAAGCCAATAGGCTGTCTTAGACCATTCAAGCTATTAGAACCCAATGCCATAGGCTTTGTGACTTACTATAAAATAAATGGATTTCTCACACTTCTGGAGGCTCAAATGTCGAAAGTCATGACCCCAGCAGATTTGGTGTCTGGTGAAGCCTGCTACTTGGTTCATAGACGTCTGTATTCTCCCTCTTTCCTAACTGGTACAGGAACTCTCTGGGGTCCCTTTCTAAGGGTATGAATCCTATTCATGAGGGCTCCACTCTTACAACCTCATCACCTCCTAACAGCGCCCCCCACCCCCACAACACAGACATTCAGTCCATAGTATGTGCTGTCTGGTAGAAGCCACTTGTCTCTTAGCTTGTGGACTGCTAAGTGTATGAGACAGTAGACTCAGTTTCTGAAATAGCCTGATGTTGTTGGTATATCTCTGGATATAGACACCAACACACATACATCTCAAGAGCTTTCTGCAGAACTCCTTGGGGCAGGGAACAAATTCAGGAACAGTATGTGACTACCTACTTAGATGTAGTATGAGGGCTAGCAAAGAATCACCTACCCAAATATGTCACATCCACCACATCTTCTGAGCTGGCAACTGAGCATAAGTGTCCGACTATTTGTGTTGTTTCCTTAGATTAACATGGAGGTATCAAAGAGATGACTGTTCAGCTCTTCATTGGGAAGTATGTGCCCTGAAGCAAAACTTGTGAGCTTATACTCAGTCTTTAGGGAGTAATAACATGTCTCTGTAGTACAGAGGTTGGCTTTTTAGTTTGACTCCACTTGGTGTTCACCTGGAGACGTATTTGGCTTAGTCTTGATAAACTAAGTAGGGGAGAGAACATGCCAATGAGTAAGGGTTTCGTGAACCTAGGCATGGGGACGTTATGCAAGAGAAATCTGAAAGCCGCATGAAATAAGATCTTCTTTGTCTTATAATGAAGATCTGAAAGGCAATGCTAGAATCCCAATCAAAATATTACTTAACCAGTGTCACTGTTTCCTACAGATTCTGCAGTGTGTGGAGATAATAAATGTTACAAGAGGGGACAAAATTATTTGGTCTGGACTCCAATGAATTAGAAAGCACTGTCTTAAATCAAAGCATGTTCTCTCCTTAATAGCATTACTTCTCAGGGTCTTTAATAAACTAATATGCATTGTGGCTCCCCTGACATTGTGATATTGAACCATGTGGTTTTCTATGTTCAAAAGATAATGTTGCAGTGCTCGTATTCATCAGAATGAAATACAGGATAATGGTGCTAAATAATCTGTATAGAAACAGTTTCTATCCTCTAGTTCAGAAAATGGAACCAAGAGATTCAGAGGCTTAGGGGTAAAAAAAAAAAAAAAAAAAAGAAAGAAACTAGAAAGGAGGGAAAAGAAAAGCAGAAAAAGAAAACAGGAAATCAAATGCTCTTCCTGTCTCCATGGGTAAACTTAACTGATCAGCATGCTTCCCCACTTACCTGGCAGAGAGCATGACTCAGCCCAGGTGAGTGGGTGAAAAGCAATTTGCAAGTTGTCTGGAGTGTGAAAACCTAAGCTGAATGGCTGAGCTGGATAGAAAAGAAGATTTAGTAGCAGGGATAGGAGGACTTCTTTTGTCTTGCATGTATAGTTTGTCATATTTAAGCAAGTCAGAGTTGGGAGGCTCAAGCAAAAAGGAAGAATAAGGAGCATTCGACTGCAATAAAAGGAGGCATCTTCTCCTAAGGATTTATACCTTTATGTCTTTCTTGGAATAGAATTTGTCCAAGTTCCATTCCACCTTTCAGGCTCTATAGGAGATTTTTTAAATGCCTAGTAGCCCTATTATCCCAGTGGAAGTAGAAGAGGTAGAATAGTATAGATAAAATGCCAAGAGATTTCAAAAGAAAGTAAGGACATCAGAGAAGGACATCATCAGGGCCTCAGAGAGGACATCAGCTTGGAGGCATCAGACAAGATTCGGGTTATTTGAATGGTTGCAGAATTAGGGGAAAAACATGACAGATAAAACGATGCATATAAACTAAATAATGCCAGTAGGGGAGCCATGGGCTCTTGAAGAGAAACACAGACACAACCCTTTACTAGAAAAAAAATGGATGTTGAGGGCTGGAGACTGATGAGGCTGGAGGAGAGGGTTAGGGGTTTGCTCTGCAGTGACTTGAAGGCTAAAATGAGGCATCTGCATTATCTCACATGGACAGTCACTTTTATCCAGGGCACGGTAGTGGGGCAAAAAAGAGTGGGGCACGAGAGGATGGTCCCGTCCCAGATCATGTCCAAACCCCTGGGACAGCCACCAAGTGTAGGTTCTTGCATTCACACAGGCAAGAATTCAAGAACAAGGCATAATGAAGTGAAAGAAGGTTTGTTCAGGGAGGAAATACACTCCATAGACAGAATGTGAGCCATCTCAGGAAGCACGAGAGGACCCAGGGCACGGGGCTGTTCATTTTTATAGGGGTGGGTAATTTCATAGGCTAATGAGTAGAAGGTGTATTCCTGCTATTTGGGGGATTTCCAGGAATTGAGCCATCACCACTTTTTGACCTTTATATCATGGCGCCTGTGGGTGTGTCACTTAGCTTTCGGGTGTGTTACTAATGAGTTGAGCTTATACCACAGCTCAAGGTCTAGTAGACACCCATTCACCTGCCATCTTGGACCTACTTGGTTCTAATCAGTTTGTGTCACGTCCTCAGGCTATGTCGTTCTTTTAAAGGTTGCACTCTGCCCCCTTCCTGTCTCAGTAGAAAGGAGGGAAAAGAAAGAAAGAATAAATGTTACAGGACGGGAAAGAACTATTTGTTCAGGACTCCAGTGAATTAGAAAGCTTGACAAATAGCCCCAGTGAGTGAGCTGATAGTCTAGGCACAGGGTGGCCTAGAAACAACATAAATGTGGTCTCTCACTGGCTGGAGGGAAATGAACACAGAGGTAAACACCCAGGTGGTTAATTTCAGGTGGTGACTTACAGTGAGGAGAAATAAAGCAGAGTAAAGGAATAAGAAAATGACAGGGAAGTTTGACATCAAAGAGAGTAATTAAGAGAACACGATAATGTAACTTTAATAGAGCAGCATTTAGGGACAAAGAGGAAAGGGGTTTATGGAAATAAATTGGAACAACTTATGCCATTTTTTCAGGGGAACAAGGTGGAAAGGGTGTCAAAGATGACAGTGTACTCACTAATAATAATAATTGAGGTGGACATAACTCATTCAGTTTTTTACTATGGTCCATACTGTGTGCTTCACATATATTACTTTTCTCATTAATTCTGAAACCAAATCCAGGACCAAATCAATTCAAAAAGACAGTTTTGGATGAAGTATAAAAGACTAAATTTATTGATTTGCCAGGTAAAAAGGGGCACAGCAAGCTAGTACCCTCCAAAATCACTGCAGATGGTGATTGCAGCCATGAAATTAAAAGATGCTTACTCCTTGGAAGGAAAGTTATGACCAACCTAGATAGCATATTCAAAAGTAGAGACATTACTTTGCCGACTAAGGTCCATCTAGTCAAGGCTATGGTTTTTTCAGTAGTCATGTATGGATGTGAGAGTTGAACTGTGAAGAAAGCTGAGCGCTGAAGAATTGATGCTTTTATACTGTGGTGTTGGAGAAGACTCTTGAGAGTCCCTTGGACTGCAAGGAGATCCAACCAGTCCATCCTAAAGAAGATCAGTACTGGGTGTTCATTGGAAGGACTGATGCTAAAGCTGAAACTCCAGTACTTTGGCCACCTCATGCAAAAAGTTGACTCATTGGAAAAGACTCTGATGCTGGGAGGGATTGGGGGCAGAAGGAGAAGGGGACAACAGAGGATGAGATGGCTGAAGGCCATCACCGACTCAATGGACATGAGTTTGAGTAAACTCCGGGAGTTGGTGATAGACAGGGAGGCCTGGCATGCTGCGGTTCATGGGGTCGCAAAGAGTTAGACATGACTGAGCAACTGAACTGAACTGAACTGAATGGGGATGAGGGGAATGGCATGAGGAATTTTGAAGTCAAAGGGCAGGGTTGTTGATAAAAATTAAGGTGCCTGAAGGGCCTGAATACCTTCAATCAGGACTTCTGGCTTCAGATGATGCATGAACTGGAACTTTCTCTGGAATGAATGGAGTTTCATCAGGTAGTCAACACTTTCCATTTGGTGGGGGTTTTAGTTCTGCAGAAGAGCTCAAGAGACTGTTAGGTGTATCCCTTGAGGAGAAACCAGGATGCTGTCCTGAGGCTATGCTATTTTTTGCTCCCATATCTCTGCAACCTGTCCCTTCCCTATTTAACATCTGTTTGAATCTGCTGTTTGGAATTCAGGGAAGGGGATACAGAAAGGCTTTTCTTCCCAGGAGCCCCATAGAATCATCCTCAGTTTCAACTCTATGAGGTAGTCCATGGGGTTGCAAAGAGTCAGACAGGACCATGTGACTGAAGAATAGTTCAGTTCAGTTGCTGAGTGGTGTCTGACTCTTTGTGACCCCATGGACTGCAGCATGTCAGGTCTCCCTGTCCATCACCATCTCCCAGAAATTACTCAAACTCATATCCATCGAGTAGGTGATGCCATCCAACCATCTCACCCTCTGTCATCCCCTTCTCCTGCCTTCAATCTTTCCCAGCATTAGAGTCTTTTCTAATGAGTCAGTTCTTCACATCAAGTGGCCAAAGTTTTGAAGCTTCAGCTTCAGCATCAGTCTTTCCAATGAATATTCAGGGCTGATTTCCTTTCAGATGGACTGGTTGGATCTCCTTGCAGTCCAAGGGACTCTTAAGAGCTTCTCCAACACCTCATTTCAAAAGCATCAATTCTTCGGCACTCAGCTTTCTTCATCATCCAACTCTCACATCCATACATGACTACTGGAAAAACCATAGCCTTGACTAGACGGACCTTTGTTGGCAAAGCAATGTCTCTGCTTTTTAATATGCTATCTTGGTTGGTTATAACTTCTTCCAGGGAGCAAGTGTCTTTTAATTGCATGGTTGCAATCACCATCTGCAGTGATTTTGGAGCCCCAAAAAATAAAGTCTGACACTGTTTCCACTGTTTCCCCATCTATTTCCCATGAAGTGATGGGACCGGATGCCATGATCTTCGTTTTCTGAATGTTGAGCTTTAAGCCAGCTTTTTCACTCTCTTCTTTCACTTTCATCAAGAGGCTCTTTAGTTCTTCTTCACTTTCTGCCATAAGAGTGGTGTCATCTGCATATCTGAGGTTATTGATATTTCTCCTGGCAATCTTGATTCCAGCTTGTGCTTCCTCCAGTCCAGCGTTTCTCATGATGTACTCTGCATATAAGTTAAATAAGCAGGGTGACAATATACAGCCTTGACTGAAGAACAAGAACAAATCATAACTGTGTTTCACAGATGAAAAAATAAGGTTCAGAAAGTTCAAGTGACTTGACCAGTGTTACTCTGCTAGGATTTGAACCCATGTCTGTTGTAGTCCAAGGCATGTGTGGTAAGATTTAGAAAATGAGAAGGAAGGCAATACTTACAGGGTCTGAAATGCCATTATCACATTACTTGCTGATACTACGTGACCATAACAATAAGAGCTCAAGAGAGTGGTGAGGCCTGACAGTGGCCATCTTGAAGTTTTTGCCTGGATTAAGTTGATCCTTGGAACCAAAATATCATAGCCGTAACATTCCAGTAAAAATAATTATTATTTAGAAAGCTACTCAGGCACTTGCCTTGCACTGTTATCTCTTTTATAACAAACGTCTCAGTCATAACAAATAAGGTTGGGCAACGGATGCTCCAAATTGTTGACTCGCCTTTGGTCGCAGTGTCTGGAGAGACGAAGCCCTCCTTTGAACCCAGGAAAGGCTGCCTTCCTAGCTCCTGTTCTTTCTATTTTGAGCTGTAGCTAAGTTTGCCAGAGGAAAATGTACAGAGAACAGTCAGCGACCTATTGAAGTCCAGCTGTGGCCTTGTCTGCAGACTGTTTTCTTTTTCCTTCTCCATGGCGTATTAATTATGTTCTACTACCTAGCAACTCAGTTCTCCAGATATAATTCCTTTTCTTCCCTCAAAATGCCAAGGACATTTCAAGTGTAAGCATCCACTCTATAGATGTGTGTGTATTAAGTGAACAAAAAATAGATGAGACTCACATAAATCCTTATGGATCCTTTCATCAAGTCTAATTACTGTAAAAGTGCTTAAAACTGCAGTTTTGGCTAGGGAAAACTCCCTTCTAGAGGAGAGGTCAATCTTTTCTCTCACCTCTTTCACCTCCCAGGGCTCTTGAGTCCACTCCCAGATACTGAGCATCCATCACTGAATAAATGGACAGAAGCTCTAACCTCACGGAGTTTACAGAGTAGCTGGGGGACAGACTTTAATGAGTCACATATTTGCATAATTACAAATGGTGCTAGAGTCTTTGAAGAGGGATCCAGGAGGGATTATAAAAGGAGGAATCAAGCCAGTGGAGGTGGGTGTCCTGAGCAAGAGTTGAGTGGGTCGAGGAGTTGCTGAACATCCCGTGACAGCAGAAGGGGCTCTGTGGGACAGGATGCTTCATGGGACTCATGTAGCCAGCGGGGAGAAGCCACCTACTGTGTGTCCCTGACAGACAACACTTGCTAGCAAGTCTAAGAGCAAGAAGAAGTCACTGAGGAATAAACAAAAAGATGACATGGTCAGATCTCCACGTCAATCTGTCTAGCTGTAGTCAGAGGATGGGATTAGAAAATGCCAGCAGGAAAGGGAGGCCAAGAAACCCCACAGAATGCTTTTGCAGAGGAGGTGTGATAACAAAGGTGAGAAAAGAGAATTCATTTCTCGAAAGTGTTCATTCTTGTCTCCTCTGGTCCTGATCCAGGAAGCTTAACTTACGATACAGTTTGTTGGATAAACTAGTTAATGTGCGTGAAGACAAGGGATAAATCCAGCACAGGTTGTTGATCACTTGGATATGGGAGGGGGAGTAAAGGAGGGGAAGAGGTCTAGGATGACACCACTCCTGGTTTATGGGCTGATAAAGCTGCCATGTGCTAGGGCTTTGTTCTCTTTTCATTTCCTCTGAGTCAGCCAGTGTTTTCTGCAAAAGCCCAGATAGTAAATAAGTTGGGTTTTGCAGGCCTTGCATTCACAGCTCCTCCACTCTGTCATTGTAGCCTACAGTCAGCCATAGATAATATGTAAATGAACATTGTAGTGACGAGGGTCTCATAAAACTACTCATGAAACCAGATGGTGGGCAGGATTTGGCTCACTGGGGCCATAGCTGGCCAGTCCCTGGTACAGATCATGAGTTCAGTTTTGACCAAGCTTGTTTGAGGTATTTTTGAGGTATATATGTGAATATGTTTATGTTATACATTATCCTTAAGTCTGTGCTTAAAAAAAAACAAAACAAACTACTTTCAGTTGTCTTTAATAAATAAAGCACGACTAAATACCTAATGTTTATTGGTTAGCATCGTTTGTCCCTAGAGAGGGACTAAATAAGAAGTGATTTGTGGTTAGCAGGTAAATTGTAAGGAAATGGCTCCTCTCCTGGCAGTATTGTTTCCAAAAGAGATAGCTGACCAGTGTCAGCTCAGTGTGGCCATCTGAGTGTATGGTATTTTTGAAGAGTGTCAACATTGTGAAAAATTGGAGGTTCCACAGAAAGCTGATTCTTCTGGGGAAAAGATAAAGGAAATTCTGAAGCCAAGTAAAGTCAACCCTCTATAATTAGAAGGATAGAAAGGTTTGACAAAGAAAGAGAAATCTGCAGTTACTGTAGGGGTAAACTGTTCAGTCAGTCTAGGAGCTTTTAATTATGCAAATGTAGCAAGAACTACACCGTTTTCCATTGTGTTTAAGGAAAATGCAAGCATTGAAAGAGTAAATGCAGATCATTGAGGCAGAATTGTTGTGAAATCTGTTCTTGATGTGTAATTTAATATATATTTATATGGACATATAATTTGATTTGTGCTCCTGTAGACTTCTTTTTTGGAGCAAGAATTATTTCTTACTCCCACCCACATCGTTTGTTTACGTGCTGGGCCTCTGTAGGCATTTTCTGTTATTTGGCCAGTAACCTTATGAAACATAAGTCTGGAGACCTTTCTGAACTGTGGAAATTTGTAATTCCACTACAGCTCCATACTTTCCCATTAAATCATAAAAAGAGCATAACTGTGCATTTTAGGTGACCTTCTCAGACTTTCATTAAAAGCACATTAAAAGAGCTAGTGCATCGTAAGGTCAGGAATAGAAGCCTGCGGTCACTAGGTTCTCTAAACAACACAAATATTTTCTTCCAAATCCCATCCCTTCAGAGAATATAGTTCATCAGTTCCCAAACTTGTCTACATGTTAACAGAGGAGCTTTTAAACACAGTGTTGCCCCAAGAAGATCCCCAAGTGATTCAGATGTACAAGCAAGCTTGGGAACAGCTGTTTATCAGGAAAAAATGTCTCAGCAACAATACAGAACTATCTTCATCTTGGAGCTCAAGGGACTTGATAGGGAGATGAAGCTCTGAGTCCCTCTGTGGATGCCCAGTGACTACTGTAGTTAAAAGCCAATCTTTTACATACTTTTTTATGTATTAATCTTTTATGTACAGTTTTATGAAGCAAGTGCATGGTACTTTCTTCCTTGAGTACATTAAAAATGATGAATTGTACAAGTAATTACACACTTTGAATACGTAGTATCTGAATTAAGTGTGTTTATAGCAGTCCTGAAATTCTGTTTTATAGTCCAGTCGTGCACCCCAAGGTTTAATAATCAGGATTGAGTTCCAAAAAAAAAAAAAAAAAAAATGACATAGACGTGCTACAAAACTCCTTGTGAAGCTTTTTCCCCATACCCACTCCACACTGGAACCTAAAGCTGGTTCTTTTCTAGTTCTAGGTTTTCCACATTCCTGTGCATTTTTCCTGGAAAGATTTGTCCATAAATTAGACAGGACAAATATATTTTAATGAACAAATGGTGTTTTAATAGAAAGCTCTTTTTTAAATTAGCTCATTCTGTTATGATTTTAATAAGCAAAAATAATATTGCAAGGAATTGTGCAATAAAAGCACCAGCCAGCCTGCTTTACAGAGTATGCGCTGGAAGGATGCAAATGGAATTTCACCGAAGAAAATATCTCTGGAATGACACAATTTTCTTTCAAAGAGAAAACATCTATATAGGGAAAGGAACAGATCTCTTCTAGATAAAAATGGACGCACTGAACAGTGTTTATAAAAATCCTCTCAGTGTGATTCCTGCGTTTGGCAGTAAGACAGAAACTCATTGGGTTTTATTTTAAAATTCCAGTGATTATAAGGTTTCTGCACCCCCTATGGAGTATAGAGCCAGACCCTTTTTTTCTTTGCCAGCACACGTGCTAAGAAACTTCAGCTGACAGGTGCTTTTTCACTGTCTCTGTATGAGCCAGAAGCAGTGGGGTCACAGCTGATTTTCTGAGTCCAGGTCTTCCCCACCCTCTTTTCTGAGTGCTTTCAGGAGACAAAACCAAGTGCTTCTGATTACGTGTAATTCACAAGTTTGCTTTTCTTCTGGAACTCTCTACTACTCATGCAAGAGCTTGAATTATTGGCTAACTGTCCACTAGACTCAGGCCTTCACATACCAGATGCAGAAATAAGAAAGAGTGTGACTGTTAGTTAGAATGTGTGACTGTAAGGAGTGAGGGTACCCATGAGGTATTGGTTAACCAAGGGAAGCTTATCATTTCATGTTCACAGTTCAGGGTTGGGTGGTACCTGTATTGGTTCATTTGGTTGACATCATGATGCCACTGTTAAAAAATGATTAAAGACAATTTAGATGGTACCAGCACACTTTACTTTACACTTTGTGGACAATCTTCTTTCAGAGAACTGAAAAATGGGGTGGAAATCAGAAAGCTCCTATAGGATAAAAAATGAAGAACAAGGAAAAGACATATAAAAATTATCTGATCAGCCCACATCATTTTTTGGGGGTGAGAAGCTCCTGAATTCACTTAGCCTTTGAAGACTGGCTAATGGCTAAGTGGACATACTGCATTTCTGGCTGAATGAAGCTTGTCTATAGGAATGTGAAAGTTGTGTAAGTGTTGGCTTACTAACACGACACCCCATAGAGGAGTGCCTCCATGTTGACCCTAGAAAGTTATTTCAACTCCATCGAAGATACAAATTCCATTTTGGTTTTCTTTTACTAGGCTCAGCATGTTGGCTTTGTTCTTTCCGTTTGTTTCTTTGTGGTGGCAAAGTGGCTGCTTCAGCTCCAGGTATCACATCTGCACACCTCAAAGACTGATGACACCATGTCAATTCTTTGTGTCTCTTCTTTAAAGAGTGAAGAACACTTTGCTTGGACACCACAAAAGACTTATTTTTGTTTCCATTAGCCAGAATTTCCTAATTTTCTCTTTATTAAACTTTTGATTCACATACTTATAAAAATCTATGTGCCACGCATGGTGTTAATTAATGGTACTAGCTCTACAGATCCATTCTCTTGCCAAGAACTGAGATCTCAACAGGCCTTCTCCGTGAGCCAGCTACTCAGCTGATCCAGTCTCCATTAACCATAAACTTTGGGTGCCTAGGAAGAAGATGCATTCTTATCAGGGAATTTAGAACTATGTCTTCTACAGAAGGTGACGGTGACCATCCTAACCTTTTTTCTAGTCTTTGTCAACCTGAAATAAATAGACTGACATACACTGTTCCAGCAAAGATGGGTTTATTTGAACAAGGGAATTATAATTTGGAATCTGAAACTATGGCAAGTCACATGCAAGACTCCTCACAGCAAGGGAAGGAGAATACTTTTATAGTGGGGAAAAAGAAATTGGAGGGAGGCGAAAGGGTCCGTGGCTTTTCATTGGCTGAGTCCTTGCCAGAGAAGAGAAGTCTTCCTCCTGTTGAGTTAATCTGTGGGCACAGGGCTTGGAATCCCCCCCTTTTTGGTCACCTGACACTCTTTGAGATTTCTTTTTTCCCCCACATCTTTCTGCAATTTTATTTTGCTTTCTAGCTAACTGAAACACAGTTTTGTTGCAGAGTTCAGAGCAAACTTCAAAGTTGCATTCTTTCTAGCCTTTTGACAAAGTCAATTGACATTATAGTTGAGTATTTGACAAAGGATGAGATGGTTGGACGGCATCACCAGCTCAATGGAGATGAGTTTGAACAAACTCCAGGAAATAGTGAAGGACAGGAAAGCCTGGTGTGCTGCAGTCCATGGGGCTGCAAAGAGTGGGACATGACTGAGCGACTGAACAACAACAAATCATAGCCCTAAATTATTATTCTCTTTTAAATAGCTGCCCATGGCATTTGGAGCTGTTTATTCTTATTAAACAAGGCTCTAAATTTGTGTGGATAGGTAGAGATATAGACAAATCATGTCTATCGCTTTAACAAAATTCTCACTAACTGGAGTTCTTAAAGGTTAGTCAGTCCATTTATGGAACATAGATTATATTTTCAATAATGATTCTTGTTGTCAAAGCAAGTAAATGACTTTTGTTCATTTGGAGCAAGAAGCAACTTTGCTGCTTTAATATATACAATTAAATTGAGTGGAGATCTACTTTAAATGAAAATTGGAAACAAATTAAGTAATCAGTCAATGTAATGTTTGTGGTTATAGCTTTTGTATATATTTGGTTAAGTCTGAGGGAAGAAAATCTGTTCAACTTTGCTGACCATTTTGTTTAAAAGGAGGAGGGTGTTGCAAGATGGCAACATTTGAAATTGGCTTTAAAATATTACATATAATGATAATTTGTTTCTATATTTGAGCCCTACATCTGTTCCATAGATCAAGTTTAATCATATGACATTTTAGTTTCCACTCATGTTGGAATCAGGCAATCTCAAGCTTAGCTAATGAAATTTATTTGTAAGTTTTTTGTTGTTGTTGTTGTTAATCTTTCTTACTGATCATGAGTAGGGCCTTTTACTTTGACATTTGGAAACATTTGTATTAATAACAGCAATTTTTTAGGCTCCCACTTCTTGAAATTGGACATTTGTAAAGTTAATGCCTGTCTCTTTCTCTCTTATTACAAATTATTTCCTTAATTTTATGATTTTGGGACAGCTGCCAGTGACTTACTAGCTCAAAAATGATGATGTTGAGAAAGAAATGATTATGTTTTAAATTTAGTTAGATTTATTAGTGCTGACTTGGGCTTTGTGCTCATGCAAATAAGTTCATAGAAGTCATCTGAAGATTCTTGGGTCTCTGATTAAAGTTTAAATTCAACCACTAGAAGATTATATTTTATAAAGTTTAATCTTTTTTTTTTCCAGAGTTAACTACATTTGATTTGGATGTCAAATGTAGTTCTCATTCAAATTTTGATGGAAATATCACACCCTACTATACACTGCATCCTGTATTAACACAACAATGGAATTTCACTGTGCAATAAATTAGTAACCCCCCTTACCTCTTAAAAGTAGGCTTTTTTTTTTTAAGTCTCAGACTTGCCAGTATCTTTCTAATCTATATTTTAGTTCAAATATCATAAAAATTTAATTAACTAGATATGGGGATTATCAGCCAAATTTTTCATTGGAATTTATTCTGTATTTTTCTCTTTTAAGTGAATCTTTTTGCAGATTACAGATACTGAAGTTATTTAGTTGGTATATTCTTCAGGACTCTTCAGTTCAGTTCAGCCACATCCAACTCTTTGCGACCCCATGGACTGCAGCACGCCAGGCTTCCCTGTCTCTCACCAACTCCTGGAGTCAGGACGTTTGGTGATAAGTAATATAAATGCAATTCAAAGTATTTCAGCATCACAGAATTTCCTGGCTCACATAATGACACAATGTTTGGAAAACCTGCTTCAGGCATAGCTATATCCAGGAGCCTAAGCAGGCTCATGGATAGAGAGTTCTCTTCAACTCTCTGCTCTGCTTTCCTTTATATTGGCTTCCTTCTCTGGCAAATGCCTTTCTTCTTATAACCATGCACACCACATCCATGTATCCTGGAAACTGCAAGTCCAGCAAAAACAAAGATTTTTGTCCTATGTAATCTCTATAAAAGTCAAAAAGTTAAATTCTGTGTCATGCCATAATGACCCCATTCCTGATGCAGTCTCTGTGTCTGGGAGGTTGGAATGTGTCAGTGTTTACAAGGTGTGATGGATAGAGAATCTCTAGCTACACCATCTGAGATTTTGTTAGAAATACATACTCTCGAGTCCCCTCCTAGTCCCAGTGAATCAGAAAATCCGAGAGTGGGGCTCAGCATCAGTTCAGTTCAGTCACTCAGTCATTTCCAACTCTTTGTGACCCCATGAATTGCAGCGCGCCAGGCCTCCCTGTCCATTACCAACTCCCAGAATTCACCCAAACTCTCAATAATGCCATCCACCCATCTCATCCTCTGTTGTCCCCTTCTCCTCCTGCCCCCAATCCATCCCAGCATCAGAGTCTTCCAATGAGTCAACTCTTCGCATGAGGTGGCCAAAGTATTGGAGTTTCAGCTTTAGCATCAATCCTTCCAAAGAACACCCAGGACTGATCTCCTTTAGGATGGACTGGGTGGATCTCCTTGCAGTCCAAGGGACTCTTAAGAACGCTCTCCAACACCACAGTTCAAAAGCATCAATTCTTCGGCACTCAGCTTTCTTCACAGTCCAAATCTCACATCCATACATGACCACTGGAAAAACCATAGCCCTGTCTAGACGGACCTTTGTTGGCAAAGTAATGTCTCTGCTTTTCAATATGCTATCTAGGTTGGTCATAACTTTCCTTCCAAGGAATAAGCGTCTTTTAATTTCATGGCAGCAACGACCATCTCCAGTGACTTTGGAGCTCAAAAAGAGTCTGACACTGTTTCCACTGTTTCCCCATCTATTTCCCATGAAGTGATGGGACTAGATGCCATGATCTTCGTTTTCTGCATGTTGAGCTTTAAGCCAACTTTTTTGCTCTCCTCTTTCATTTTCATCAAGAGGCTTTTTAGTTCCTCTTCACTTTATCCCATAAGAGTGGTGTCATCTGCATATCTGAGGTTATTGATATTTCTCCTGGCAATCTTGATTCCAGCTTGTGCTTCATCCAGCCCAGCGTTTCTCATGATGTACTCTGCATAGAAGTTAAATAAGCAGGATGACAATATACAGCCTTGACGTACTCCTTTTCCTATTTGGAACCAGTCTGTTGTTCCATGTTCAATTCTAACTGTTGCTTCCTGACCCACATACAGGTTTCTCAAGAGGGAGGCCAGGTGGTCTGGTATTCCCATCTTTTTCAGAATTTTCCACAGTTTATTGTGATCCACACAGTCCAAGACTTTGGCATAGTCAATAAAGCAGGCTCAGCATACTGGGTTGTAAAACCCCCTCCAGGTAATTGTCAAAGAACCTCCCAATATCTCACAGGAAGCACATGGCGGGGGTGAAATTCAGAGGACTGATATCAGGAAAATAAAAATAATAGATGATGTGCTGGAAAAGATGAGATTTCATCCCAGCGTTAAAGCTCTTATTTGTATCTAATGCCGTTACTTCTCAGAAGACTGTTAATTATGAATTCCCCTCCAGAAACCCAGTATTCTAATTAAGTAAGCATACTTTCATCTTCCTCTAGGATATAGTATTTCAGTTTAAATTTCATCTTCAAATAGGTACATGGCTAATCTTTAGAGGTTTCCAGACTGTATTATTTTCTTATCAAATGCTTCCAGAGCTACAATTAAAACTTTTGATAATGAACCTTATCACTCCTCTGTGAGAAATAGAATAGGTTCATTCAGTTCAAAACTTCTCAATGAAATGGCAGTGATGCTTACCGAATTTCAGAAAAAGTGGCTAGCTCTGACATATCTTCCCAAATAACTGAAAAACACTTTTGTTTTTTGCAAGCATCTACTAAGAGAAATGAATGTAGCATTTCATATTAAAGATTTTTAACTTAACTTGGGACATTTGCACTTATTATCCAGGAGACGGCAGTAGAGAGCGAGTCAGTAATCACTGACCAATTTTAAGAATCTTCTGAGTACTTGGTGAAAATAAAGCTCCAAAGGCTCCTTTTCAGGATATTCTTATTTGGGGGCTCTAGGTGGAAACAGGAAATTTGTACTTCTGAAAGAATCCACAGGGATTCTTATAATCAGACATGCTTGGCACACTCTATAGTAGTTAGGAAGTAGTTAGGAGGGCTTCCCTGGTGGCTCAGACGGTAAAGCGTCAGCGGGCAAGGCGGGTGACCCGGGTTGGATCCCTGGGTCGGGAAGAATGAGGATGCTATAGTGAATGGTGTGGGTCGAATCTTGGTTGTAGCTTCTACCAGCTGGGGTTAGTTAGTTTACCTCGTCAGTTGTCACATGTTGCTCTAATTACTCTTAACTAACCTACCTGTTTCACCTCCTTATTTCTTGCTACAGATAGAGGACATGCAGTGGGCTAAAGGAGTCCGGGAGATCCCCGCCTCTGTGTGCACGATGCCCTGCAAGCCTGGGCAGAGAAAGAAGACTCAGAAGGGAACTCCTTGCTGCTGGACCTGTGAGCCCTGTGATGGCTACCAGTACCAGTTTGATGAGATGACATGCCAGCATTGCCCCTACGACCAGCGGCCCAATGAAAACCGAACTGGCTGCCAGGATATCCCCATCATCAAGCTGGAGTGGCACTCGCCTTGGGCTGTCATCCCCGTCTTTCTGGCCATGTTGGGGATCATCGCCACCATATTCGTCATGGCCACTTTCATCCGCTACAACGACACTCCCATCGTTCGGGCGTCTGGGCGGGAACTGAGCTACGTTCTGTTGACGGGCATCTTTCTCTGCTACATCATCACCTTCCTGATGATAGCCAAACCCGACGTGGCGGTGTGTTCTTTCCGGAGAGTTTTCTTGGGCTTGGGTATGTGCATCAGCTACGCAGCCCTCTTGACCAAAACCAATCGGATTTACCGCATATTTGAACAGGGCAAGAAATCAGTGACAGCCCCCAGACTCATAAGCCCAACGTCACAGCTGGCGATCACTTCCAGTTTAATATCAGTTCAGCTTCTCGGCGTTTTCATATGGTTCGGTGTTGACCCACCTAACATCATCATAGACTACGATGAACATAAGACGATGAACCCCGAGCAGGCCCGGGGGGTTCTCAAGTGTGACATTACGGACCTACAGATCATCTGCTCCCTGGGATATAGCATCCTTCTCATGGTCACGTGCACTGTGTATGCCATCAAGACTCGGGGTGTCCCGGAGAACTTTAATGAAGCCAAGCCCATCGGATTCACCATGTACACGACATGTATAGTTTGGCTCGCCTTCATTCCCATTTTTTTTGGCACCGCTCAATCAGCGGAAAAGGTAAGTGAAAACGCACACCACACCACACGTTTCAAAAACGTGTTTCTTTTTGTAAATATTGAAACCAGATTGAATGTATAGAGCGAGAGGTTTTAGAATGTAGAATGATATTTCCAAGCCTAGACAAATCCTGAATTAGTACAGATGGATGCTGCAGAAGTCTAAAACCTGTGTTGAGCTGAGCTACGTTCATTCCACTGGAAACCAACCAAAGGTAAGCCTTTTCAAGTTAACTTATTAGAGTGATTCAGTGTAGCAAGAGATTATCCAGCATAAAATAATCTGTCTCAACTAGGCCTTCATATTCATTCATTACCCACTCCCTCTTCTTTCATACCTATTTCCTCAGGATAAGAGAGGAGGGACGTAGTCCATTATTCCTAAGGATGAGGGTGATCATTGCCAGCTCTCTTTCTTCTTAGCAGCTGTGTGGGCACTCCTTGTGGATTGGGTTATGTATGTGAGCTATACAACATCTATTTCTACATGGATCTCTAAATTGGTGGATATAGGAGAGCTTTGATTATGATTCTACTCTAGGCTCCTAACAGATGGATGTACATGAATTGTCTCAAATGATGGAATTAACGTGGCTGGATTAGCTATATTCAGCCATAAAAATTCAAAGTTTTCAAAATGATTGGGCTTTACTGTGTTGGTCCAAGGTATGTTCAGTATACATGCTCCCATCATATAGTTACATGTTTTATATGAGTCGGTGAGTTTAGCAGTTGTAATATGTTGAATCTTAATGCGATCAGTGTGTCTGTCTGGAGATTTGAATGTGGGCAAATCGTGCAGTGCTACAGTGTTGATTCTAAACGTGATTTATATATAACTGAGTTCTGTGCTTACCCGTGTATGGTTGTGAGTATATGAAAACTGGGCAGCCCTAATAGGTTGATCTTAATGAGCTATCTTGTCCTTTACTCACTGAAGTTGGCTCTGATTTGTTGGTACAGCTGAAACCAGAACTGGGACTAAGCCCTCACTGGCATGCTCTAGAGAGAGAGTACAAGTGTAGCTTGATGAGATGTCAGCACATCAGATGTGGAGCCGGATTCCATGCTACTTTAGAGAAGTCTGTTAAACATTCAAGGACTTAGTGCCCTAATTGGGGAAAACAAGGATTGAAGTCAAAATGTCTACCAATTTACATATCCTTGCTTCTCAAATTAGTTGAATCTGACTGTTTACATTGTTACTTCTGTTCTCTGTATAATCATAGAAGGGATTAGTGGACTTTGGCTAGTTTTCCAACTGAAAATATGTCTTTCCCCTAAATGGTTTGATTCAGCAGCTAGAAATTTGGGTTGTTGTTAAAATGAAAATGAAACCACATAGTATTCTAGAACCAAGGACTGTGAATGGTTCCAGATTATGGTTTGAGACATAAAAGGAAGTTCTTAGAGTAAGTTCCTCTAAAATATATGCTTAAGGAGCATAGTATGTGTCAGAAATGTGTTTCAAATTCACAACGCATGTGTACTGTGAAACCAACTTGAATATCATTTCATTACTTTATCCATCCATGGGCCAGAGGAACAGTGACATGCCAGTTGGAGTAGTGAAATGCAGTGTATGCCAGTAAGTTGATAACCATGGACATGTTCATGGGGAATGATGTGCAGCATTAGAGTCTATGGATGGGATAATTATTACCCATGCAACAGGTTAAAAACATGAAATCTTTTTCTTGGAAATTTATGCTTGAGAAATCTGAAAGGCAGGCATCATTGCAGTTGTCCTATAGATGAGCCTTGTTTTAATGAATATTTGGCAATATAGGTCTCTACCATTTCATTTATTATTTCTGGTCATGACTCTGAATCCTTTCAGTTAAGATCAGGGGTATAATTTACCCATTTAAAAACTTGAGAAGTATAGAAGTTTTCAGGATTTGAATTCACTGATTCTAAGTGTTCTAGAAGACATTGCATTGGGGAACAGGATTACAAGAATAATTAAGCTGTCTTTAAGCAATGCGCTTTGTATACCAGAGTTTAGAAGGCATATATTTCTATTAGTGTATTCTCAATGGATTATGATGTTTTGCATTGTCAATTCACACAGTTAAAGGTACTCAATTGCCAAATGGAAACAGTGAATTTTGTATGAAAATGCGCATGCCTTTGTGGTAAGCATATGGCTAGAGAAGCATGAGTGATCAATTAAAAATATTTTTTTTCTGTAAATGAAACCATGAAATTTGAATTGTGGAAGGCAGCAAATTGCAAAATGCAAAAAGACATCACACTGAAGGCATTATTGCCAACCTAAAACATACAAAATCACCGTCCTTCCATTTTTGTTTAGATTTAAGAGTTGAAGTATTTCAAATGGAAGAATTCCATTGTTATAAGACACACAGAAAAAGAAAGATTAAGCAATGAGCTCAGTAATAACTGTTTACCCTTTCAGGAAATTGAATTTGTTTTGATTATATAACGATATCTTTGTGAAACTTCTCATCAGTTGAGTTCATTAGCACAGCATAAAGTACGAGTACGTACATTAGCACAATACAAGTATTATCTTGCAAAACTTCAACCCTCATGAATTTGATTTTTGCTTTTGTTAAGGAGGGCACAGAATATGACCATTGTCTTCTCTTATCCTTGCTAACCTTGTGACTTCTAGAATGAGGATCTTGTGACGTGGCCAGGGATGGAAGAGGGAAACTCTAGCCATAAAATAACGCTTCCTTAACTAAGGATTAAATTTATGTGACTGAAATAATTCAAGGAAACACTGTAAATGGTAGAGCAATAGCACAGCGAGAGCTAGCTTGTCTAGAGAAGTGCTCTGATATCCTGTTGTTGCACACTGGCACAATCTGAGAGAGACTGGGTTGTTTTCATGGAAAACAGGCTTGGCTTGTGGGTATATCTTTACGAAGACTTGTGTGTGCACCCAGGGATGGAGGATACAGGTTACCCTGCCCAAATCTGGGAAACCTCATAGAAACTATGTTTATCTGGGGGTTTTAGGCAGTTATCTGGAGAACTTTCTAGGTAAGCCAATATTTCATTTCTTACACTTGGTAAAGAAGACAAATTTTGTACCCATTGGCTCTACAAAGGCAATAAATACCTTTTCCTTGGGATAAAAGGAAAGGGATCAGAGGGCCTGCCTAAGTATTTTTGTTCTAATCCACAAAAGGCTATGGTTTTTCCAGTAGTCATGTATGGATGTGAGAGCTGGACTATAAAGAAAGCTGAGCACCGAAGGATTGATGCTTTTGAACTGTGGTGTTGGAGAAGACTCTTGAGAGTCCCTTGGACTGCAAGGAGATCCACCCAGTCCATCCTAAAGGAAATCAGTCCTGGGTGTTCATTGGAAGGACTGATGCTGAAGCTGGGACTCCAATACTTTGGTCACCTGATGTGAAGAGCTGACTCATTTGAAAAGACCCTGATGCTGGGAAAGATTGAGGGCAGGAGGATGAGATGGTTGGATGGCATCACAGACTCAGTGGACATGGGTTTGGGTAGACTCAAGGAGTTGGCAATGCACAGGGAGGCCTGGCATGCTGCGGTTCATGGCGTCACAAAGAGTTGGACACAACTGAGTGACTGAACTGAACAAAAGACACTCTCTAAATATCTCGTGATTTCTAATTTAAGCACCTTTGGGAATAAATTAATTCTCATGCCAAACAAATGGGGGATCCATCAAAGAACCAAAAGGTCAGAAAGATACTCTCTATGGTCAGAGACAAAGTATAGAGTCAGAAGGTCTGAGTAAAGCATCAGCATCATAGTTTGGACTGGAGCCCTTAAAAGCTAGGCCCAAGGCACTGGCTCTGAACCAGATATAACAAGAGAGCAGGCAGGGAGATGTGTTCCCCAGGAGTATTTCCTGAAGGACTGGAACTACACACCAGACCTTCTGATCTTTCATTGGTAGCAGATTATACCCCAGAATCTGAACACAAAGCAAGACCAGCCCAGTATCAGAAATACTAGGCAGGGAGGTAATCATTCCCTAATCCGCCACGGCAGACGTCAGTAATCAATCATGGCACGCTTCCCCTGAAATCCTGGAGTGGTCTTAAAATCCTTATCATTACAGTGTTTAGGCAACCGCTACCAATGCATCTGAATTGGAAGGAACTTGACATGTGCTATTTCTGACTTAGTGTTGGGTTCCAAGGAATGACTGCTGATACCTCTTCCTGTGGAGCTGTTTGTTGTCACTATGCTAAAGACATTGAACAGTTTTCATTAAGATTAATCTGATTAAAGGCAAAGAATAGACAGGGAAATGGGATGTGCTTTAATTAGTCTTCCTTTTGTCTCTGATCATACATCTCTTTTTTTAAAATTGCCCAGTGCCGTGCAGGAAGGAAAAGACCTAGTTCTCTTGGAAAGCAATATATCACTTTATGCTTCAGTGCTGTTTGAATTGATTAAAAATTTCTCCTGGTTTTTCAGCAGTTGAAAGAACTATTGTGAAATACCTAGTATGTCCCTAGTGCTCTGTGAAGGTCTCTGATGCAGATGTGAAGATGGCACCATCCTTGTAGGATGGGAACGGGAAGCTAGTGGTCCACACAGGCCTTTAAAAAATATCACCTAGTGTAGGATAAACTATAGTTGTCACACAAAAAGTACAAGATGGACACACAGAGAAAGGGACCTCCAGTTAAGTATCAGGAAAAATGCGATAAAGAACCAGAAGTTAACAAGCAGAGGAAATGCTAAGACAATCCAGTAAGAAATTATATCCAATGTGAATAAATAAAAGGAAGCTGCTTTCAACATATGGTCTGTGGAGTGAGGAATTAAGATAGCACTTAGGATATTTTGACTTTGCAAACCTGAGAGGGTGTAATAATAAAATTTAACTAAAACCTCATCATATGGGCAAAGTTTGACACAATGTGAACCCCATGTTTCCTTCTCATCTCAAGCTTTTGGCAAGAATCACATCTTTTGGGTGGGCCAAGTGATTTTAAATACTATAGCGTGTAAACTGAAATCCCCAGTGTTCTTTCTTAGGATGAAATACTCCCTTATGCATATGCTGAGTTAGGCATGGTCTTCCCTGTGATGTGGGGCTTCCCCGGTGGCTCAGATGGTAAAGAATCTGCCTGCAATACAAGAGACCTGTGTTTGATCCCTGACTCTGGAAAATCCCCTGAAGAAGGGAATAGCAACCCCCTCCAGTATTCTTGCCTGGAGAATTCCATGGACAGAGGAGCCTGGTGGGCCAGAGTCCATTGGGTTGCAAAGACCCAGACATGAATGACTGAGTGACTAACACTTGTTCCCTGTGATGCAACCCCCACCTTCTTCTCTGGTTTTGGGGGCCTAAACTCTGAAACAGAGCTAATGAGGAAGTGGAAGATTAACAAATCCAAACCATGAAGGGCTGTGTTTGGACCTTGTCCTTAAAGCTATGGAGATCCATCAAAAGCTTCCAGTGTGGGAGGAATGTGAGTGTAGGAGATCTTGGAAAGTGAATCCCAGCAATAGGACTGGAGGATGAACCAAGGTGAGGCGGCTAGGTGGCTAGTTGAGTAGCTATTGTCATACGTGGATAAAAAGATGCCATTGGCTTGAAGGAAGCCTGAGGGACTAGACAAGATAGAGCAGGTCTAAAAGCTGTTTTGAATGTTTTGAACATTAAAAGAATATGTAAATAGGTTTTACTTTATCTTTCTTTTTGTGTTATTCTGCTTTATTGCTGAAATAAGAGATACGGATTTTTTTGTGTATGTAGGTTTTTGCAAGTAACAGTGCCCACTTTTAATCTTTTCAAATAGCAATTAAGTGAGGAAACAAAGGGCTCTTATCATCCAACCCCCTAGAGACAATCATTGTCAACTGCCTGATGGCTGTACCTCCTGATGTATGAGTACACCCCCCCCCCATCCCCACACACACACATTTTAAAATAAAAGTTATTATTTTCCCTTCTGAAATGCTTACTAAGAGCTTCACCTCACATCCAAACACAGTGGAGGGAACTATCCCAGGGAACAGAGGATGCCGAGGCCCTCCCTTCGTCCACCCACGCTGGGATGGGCGTGGATACTCATGGCCGAGGTGTTACTTCAGCCCTTTAGTCTTGTCCATTCAAATCTTTATCACAGCCCTGTGAAACCGTCTCTTCTCTGCTTCCTGCTGCGACCTTGGTGGGAGCTGAGCTTCTCTCCTAACAGTCCTTTGAAGCCGACTGTTTGCACATCTGGTAGTCCCAACAGCATGGGATAGGACAGTCCTCCCTTCATGATGCGTCAGCTAATTTCAAGAGCAGAAACCTAGGACAGTTGGTACCTTCACCATCTTCGTCCTTTCCTTTATCCAGAAAAGGTCATTTGACAGGTAAAGCCCAAGAGCCTGTGTAAAACTGAACTGAGCTGGAACTAATAAAGAAATAACTTAGTACATTAAAACAAAGGCCCCGATCATTGAAGGTTTGAACACAGTGTCCAAGCCTTGGTTTACTCAAGAAAAGCATTTCTGCTAAAAAGATGACTCAGCAAGGGTCTTGAGTCTGCTCCTCCCCACAGTATGCTCCCGGGAGCCCAGTTTCCCCATTAGGAGTCTTTCATTTTGAGACCTCAGCCACTGAAATACTTGGTAACAGAGAGCAAGGCCTCACCATTATAACTAGGATCACGAGAATCAGACAAATCTCTGCTCTTAGGCAAGTCTAAAAGTGTCACAGACCCCTCATCATTTTCACAAACAACTCTTCTCAAAGCAACTCTTCCAACTCTTTTTCATTGGAAATCCCAACAAAGCATGGTCTACTCATGAGCAGTCAGAGGATTGCCAAATCCAGCCTTGGGGGCCTGAGGTCCCCGTACTGTAAATCATAATACTGGTCCCACTAGGGTTTCTTTCAGGTCCCAGTTGCCCTCTGGTCCTGAAAGACCATTCCTCTCTACTCAATCCTCCCATGAGTCTCTGAAGCTAATCATCAGACATCTGGAGGTGCATCATTTAACCTTTCTGGTCCTAGGGTTTATCATCTGCACAATCAGTTCAGTTCAGTTCAGTTCAGTCGCTCAGTCGTGTCCGACTCTTTGCGACCCCATGAATCGCAGCACGCCAGGCCTCCCTGTTCATCACCATCTCTCGGAGTTCACTCAGACTCACATCCATCGAGTCAGTGATGCCATCCAGCCATCTCATCCTCGGTCGTCCCCTTCTCCTCCTGCCCCCAATCCCTCCCAGCATCAGAGTCTTTTCCAATGAGTCAACTCTTCGCATGAGGTGGCCAAAGTACTGGAGT